>JAREIK010009655.1:0-7500 GCA_029783825.1 Sapria himalayana
AGAAGGAGAAAGAATGTCAGACGATGCTCTTAGCCCTCTTTTCTAGCACTGAAACTGAAGAGGCTTATGCAATTGTATGGGCACCCACTACTTATCCATAGTCTGATACTGTAACTGGATCTCAAAAGAAAGCTTAGAATAAGAGTGTTTTGCATATTCGGATACCCCAGCAGTTGCTTAGTTTTGATTCGTCTTTGGAAGCATAGGTGACAACCAGTCCAGCAGCACGTATTTTTCCTTTCTTCAGCTTCCTTCTTTCCTTTCCGCATGGCTCAGTGTGATCATGATGAATTGTCTTAGTGGAGATTGACTAAGGATGCGAATTTTCTATCAATTAAAGAAAGACTGCTTAGCTTATTTTATTCCAGCTAATTATACCGGAAATAAAGAAGAGGGATGTTTGAACTCGCCCTACCAAAAGCATAACATAGTTCATAACCTACTTAAGCTTAAGAAAGGGGGACAAGGGGATCCTAGACGGAAACTTGGCAGGAAAGGCTCGTGCCAGAAGGGCCGTCCGGGGGGACACTCACTTATTAAAAATCTCTGGGGCGAAACTGAAATCCTAGTATACAACTTAGATCTGATAGCCCGAGCTTAGGGGCATTAGTATAGTAGCGAAAGACCTTGCTTCAGGTTGCCTTAGTCAGCTCCTTTGGTCCACCCTTGCACAAAAAAACGGACTAATAAACTACGGCTAAGCAAGGAAAAGGAATAGAATAGCTTTTTAACGTATTTAGGCGGGCGATCATGAAACTGAGAACCTAATAAACACTGCCCTTAGCCCACAACCAGATCAGAAGGAAGCAGAGACTTCCCAATTTTGTTTAAGGAGAAAGAAAACCAAGGAAGCCAGCCCAGTCCTCTATCTCAGTCTCAACAGAAGGTAAGAGGAAGGGCACAGACAAAAGAGAGGGGTCTCGCCCAGGTGGAGGTAAGGACTTCAAACTCAAACAAAGAACTCTCTTCTCCAAGGCATGAGTCAAAGAAAATGCTGTATGTATCTAATGCAAGACCCGTCGATAAGCTAAGGCTACGAGGCCAGAAGAACTACAGAACCACGCCCACCAGAGCTAAAGGAGACCGAAGGGAGTTTCGGGAGCCTGGATAGGTAATCCATATGGTGAAACATGAGAAAGACGGATTGCTTAAAACCGGAAGAAATCGAGTAGTAGTAGAGCTGAGGGTGGTCGTAGATCAGGCTAACGTCCGCTTGTCCATCCTTTAGGTCTGTATCTGATCCGATGGGATCTAGGTAAATAGGTCTATACAGAGTAGCCACCTATCACCTATCTTTGTAGATAAACTCTTTTTTTACTATAATAGGTGGTGGATGAGGATTGCAATCTGAGCTTCTTAGGCATCAGACTGAGCAGACTCACGCTTCTATCGTCTGGATGGTCTGATATGTAAGATCAAATCAAGTTCTCGTCCGATTTTGCGCAATAAAAAAAAGTCCTAATAGGACGCATTTCCTGTCCTCTTCCCTCCCCATTTCTCCCGTCGGAAATATGCTGCTACTATCAGAGCGATGCCCTTAGAAACAGGATTCGGAAAGCCTTTAGGAACAATAGCGCCTTCTTCTGCCATGAATTAGGAGTTCACCCAGCAGGGGAAATCTGTAATCTTTGAATAGTTAGCCAGGAAATGCCCAAATTACTGCTCTGGCTATCCGGGGAAGTGTCCTCCATTTAAGAAGGAATGACCGAACCGAGGGAGCTCATATTGGAAGAGAAGACAGTTCCATAGTCTTATGTGACATAAAGAATTGAGACACCAAATAGGTTTCAGACTCCTCGATGTCAATCAATCGTACTCACAGACAGGTTTGATAAACCCGGCCTTTTTCGCTTAAAGACCGAATTCATATCGGGTAGTACGGACGCGAAAGCAAAAGCTAAAGTAGTGGTTTGGTTTGTTAGGCTATGCCTTTGTCTTCCGTATCTAACTGCAAGTGTATTAAGGGTTAGTGAATCTGGGTTGCCACCCCTGCGCTGCCTAAAAGGCTTCTATCCTCCGGCCTCTTTCTGGTGAGCTCCCCTACATAGAAGTAAAGACTATGGAGACTTTCTCCCTATGGTTGTTTTCTCATCTTAGCTAAAAGCAGTCCGCTCTTGCTTCCGGCAGGCAGTAATAGAGTCCGGCCTTTCCTTCCGCCTCTTAGTAGTTTAGTTCTTTGTGTTTGTTGAAAGGCCTCAAGCCGCCCTATGGTCTGGAGCCTCCCCTGCGCTCCATGCCTGCCGCGAGGAAGTAATGGTCTAAGGTCAGTCCTCCTCAATCCCCTCTGAAGGTTCATAGCCCTTCGAGCTAGGGCGCTTTCCCGTCCTGAATGCCGTACTATAAGGGAGATTCCGCTCCGGCTTCTTTCGGAAGGGGGGTATGGTTGTTGTTAGACTATGGATAGCAGGTCCTTCCCTGTACTTGAAGTTGCTCCCCAAGCCCAGATCTTTTACTCGGCTAATAAGCCCCAGGACTACCTAATTGAGTCTAATGAAACCTGCGGTGTCTTTCTCTAAAGGAGCTCGTTGGGTCTCTCCCGCTAGCTAACCTCGATATAGCTATGCGATTCGCTCTTCTTTTACTGAAAGTGTGTCCCCACGGAGCGGTTATGGAAGGACAAGCAGCCGGGCCGGGTAGTTCGCTAACTGAAGGATTGACTTCGCCGAGACTCTATCCTAGGGCCTCCATTTGTGTTTGTCTAAAAGGCATAATCCCCTACGGTCGGTTGCCTACCCTTCCTTTGTTGATGTCCCAAAGGGTCTTAAGTTGCCTTCGAGCTCTTAAAGGTAGGATGCTTCCCCGTCCCGATTCCTAGGTTTCGAAGAGGGCCCCGCACTCATAAGGCAGGCTGCTTAACCGCCCCTGCATTCAAGACAGGCCTGGTCTAGGGTCCTCCCTTTCCAATATGAATATGGGCTCCCCGAGTCCTCTCTTCCTGCCCTTAGGATGGTCTACGATCAGATAGGAGAAAAAAGAAGATGTTTAGGACTCACTCTTCTTTAAAGACGCGGCTAGCGGAAGCTGAAGCTTTCTTCTCTTTGGGAGCGGGAAGGGGCTTGTAGCCCGAGAGGTACCTCCTTTCCTGAAAGCTCTTGCAGGAATTCTTAAACCCGCCTTTAGGTTTGGCCCAAGAGTCTTCCCTCTTCAGATCTCCTTCCCTGTCTTGAAATCCTTCACAATACAGTCCACAGGATGAAACTCGAATGCCCAGAGCTTATCTCCAGCAAGTTGAGCTACACTACAGATATCCTCTTTTTTGCCACCCGAGGTACATACATAACATTATGAGAAAAGAGAGTTTCTATACAAAGCCAATACGATGAATGGTAAGAGCAGTATTATCCCCAGTGAAGACTTTTCGATTACCTTGATATGGAGCAGAGTCAGTGAAAGCATCGGGACTGCCTGTCATATGATTGCTGGCCCCGTATCGTACAGGTACTGTCAGAGGGAGAATGCTCATGGCTCCAAGCTTATCAGTAGAAGCATTCATGAAGGCTAGATTGTAGCGCATAGAACATCGAACAGCAGGATGGCCAGGTTTGCCACAAAGTTGGCACAAGCAAGGTAGAAGCTCGTAGAAGCTCCACGTCCATTTTTGTTTGATGAGCTCAAAGTCTCTCACGATTAGGGAGTCCAGGAAGGATCATGACTAGTCTTGGCGACCACCTAAAGGCCCTGGGTGGATTGTTGCTGACTTGGGCAATAAGAGCTTGATTAGGGTGGTCGAAGATCAGGGAGGAAGACGATCAGGATCTCACGTGTGGCAGCTGTTGGAACAAACGTAGAATCCAAGAGGTACCTACCTAGAAAAAAAGGAAACTAACCACTCACTGGTTAAAGAGGAGGGAGAAAGGACCAATTGAAGGCCCCGGGGCCGGAGGTAGGGTCTTCAAGCCCCACGCTCGATTCTCGACATGGGCCGTCTCGCGAAGATCTTCGATCCGAACCTTCGCATCTACTCTCTCTTAGAGGATGAACCACGCCTTCGCTATCGCCCCTCGCTACTGCTCAACCTCGCTATCGCATTGATTCTTGCCGGCCCTTCCAGATTCCAATTCCTCTTCCATTAGACGCCGGCCAGTTCGGTCATATCAGTTCAATAATATAGCTTGCCCGGGCCGGGCTTTCAGTGTTTGGTCGGGCCGGCCGTAATGAATGATCGTTGTTCGGGAACAAAACAATCAGACTTAAGGGTTTCGCTATCGCTCTTCGATCCTTCGCTATCGCAAGAATATAGCGATCGAAGACGCTCAGCCGCTTCGCGTATTACGAAAGCCGTTTTTTTTGCCCGCGTAGGAGGCGTGCCCGAAGGGCAGCGGCAGCAGTGTGGTTCCAGGTGCCGTCGCTAGATTGAGATCCGCAGGGTGGCGGGGACTTCGACTGGGGTGAAGAGAAGGGAAGGGGGTGGTAGGCTTAGTAGGGCTCCTCGAACCTACAATATCACCGTTATGAGGTTTCAACCAATGAAACTAGAAGCCCCTATGATCTCTACATGCAATTCGCTCACTTCGGGAAGAGCGGACGGAAAGAGGGGGACTTTGCTCTATCTGCTTCTTCCTCTTCCCAGGGGAAAACACAGGATTATATAGAAGAAAAGAATGAAGCAAGCGGCCCTTTCGCGAAAAAAACTGCCGGTACGCTTTCCGGCTCGCAACGACTCAAACGGGCGGGGGTTAGATATTAGCTTGCAAAGCCGGCTGTTCGCCTTTAGTTAGAAGTAGAAGTAGACCCTTTGCCCCACACTTCATAAAAAGTAAAAAAGGAGTGAGAAAGAAAAACTTGGTTACGGGAACCGAAGGTTAGGCCGACTACTTACTTTCACCTAAAAAAGTGGATTCCTACCCCCTCCCCTTTCTGTCAATGTTGCCAATTCCCATAATGCGGTGCATACAGTTGCCCAACTACTTTCTTCCTCCGATGGAGCGGGAGAGCAGCAATAGAGAACCTGAGTTTAGCAATGCAAGCAGCCTGGTGAGGGCTGGCTGTCTGGGGACAGGTTAAGGCAGGGCCTGCTGGGCTTGCTTCTCATGAGATTGGGTGAGGAATCGGAAAGGGGCTCATAAACCGGGCGGGCT
Organism: Sapria himalayana; assembly: GCA_029783825.1. Lineage (NCBI taxonomy): Eukaryota > Viridiplantae > Streptophyta > Magnoliopsida > Malpighiales > Rafflesiaceae > Sapria > Sapria himalayana. The sequence continues at coordinate 5,079 of JAREIK010009655.1, forward strand.
TTCATCGGCCTTTGGGATATTTGATTGAATCAGAGAAGAGGGAGCAGATCAGTCATTGGACAAATGAATGAAGATGGCATGAAGCCGATAGCTGCTTATCTTTCTTAAGCCCACGGAGCGGTGGGAAGGAAAGGGCTTTGGGCATTCAATGCCTTCTTAGAATCCGCAGAGTCAGAGGTTATTTTCATAGCTATAGGATCTTTCTCGGAATATCCCTCTTTCGTACCCATTTCTAATAGGAGCAATGAAAGGAGGAGTGAGCACTACCTAGGAGAATAAGAGAAGGTGCCAAGTAGTGCAACTAAGGCAAGGAATAGGAGGGAATGAATGGCGCATACCGCGGAGTGGGATAGTATTCAGTGATGTCCCAAAAAGGTCTCGGCGTATCGGGGCTGCTAGGGCATTGTTAGAAGAGTTAGCAGGATTCGGGCCTAAAAAGCACTGCTTTCAAGAGTTTTTATTCACTATTCACTATTCACTAACTGACTGGCACTGGCCCAATCTCTCCGACTTTTGTAATATGTATAACCTGCCCTTACCGCCGATCTCGGCTCGTGCCGTGCTTGGTGCCATCCAACTTTTCTCTTAACCCGTTATCGCCCCATAGACTGAGATATGCTCCTGGCAATGGAAGTATATATGCATATGGAGAATCTTGTGATGAATCTGGAAATGAAATAGATATCCCTGGTATGGTGAGCACGTATGGCTAGTTCGACACCTGAAGGAGGTAAACTCATCGGCTTATATATAACTCTTCAACGTCCGACTCTACGTCCATACCAACCGTACAAGTACCGCCATGGCGTTTGAAGGGAATAGGTCCTTAGCGCCTGAATGTTTGTCAAGTCTTCAAAGCCCTCCCTTTCACTAGCAATAGAACTCAAGCTGCACCTCTTTATCTGGAAATCCTTGTCAAGGGATGGATATGCGTTAATTGACTGCCCTTCTTAAGCAACCCAGGAATTACAATGAATAGCAAGATATTGACCTACACTCAGATTGTTGACTCGCTCATTTCCTTTCTTATTAAATGGGAACGGGTTTGGGCATACTCTATCTGTGCTGGAATGATCCTCTAACCCTCAACAAGACTTCCCCCGCTGGGCCAAGAGAAGGAAGTTGAAAGTCGACCATCACCGAGAATGTGGAAGAATGGCTCACTTGTGACAGTAAGGGAGAAGCACTCATGGTTTACCAATACGGAGATGCAGGGATCATTCTATTCTCAACGCCCGGGCAGACCAGTGAAGCTGTTAGTAAGAGACCAGGCGATAGAGACCCTATCCCTCGTCTTTGGAAAGAATTGTCTTTGCCACTTAAGAGTGTTTCTCTTTCCTGTCCTCTTATTGGCTAGACATCTGGTCATGCACATCACAAGTAGACACAACTGAATCTCTTATTCGCCTTCGCCTTGATACATCGAATTAGTTGTGCATCGGTCACTCCAGCTTGCTAGCATATCGCCGCATATCGGACATGGAAGAATCAAACCTCTCCATAAGCGCTTCAAAGCCCGGCCCGATGCAATTCTTAGTCATTCGCTCTTCCCTCTTTCTTTGGTATTAACAGCACAGTGAAGCCAAACGTGGAGTCCCACTCATGGGGCCCGGGCCCTCTCAATCATCTCGCAATTTGATCCGCTTGCCTTGCTATGAAGATAATCCAGGCATGCGCCGGGTCAACTCAAGGTAAAGCCATAGCTTCTTCAACGGGAACGGGTGAGGAAGTCGAACTCTCTTTCGTTTCGCCTGCCGCTCCTCCGCGGGGCGGGGTCTTCATCCTCACTGGTGCTACCTTCCTCGACTCGCCTGCTACCTGCTACCACCACTCCTTTCCAACTCACTGAGCTAAGTAAGCTTTCTTTCAACATTCCCGGCCCGGACGTCGGGAGTTTTGCAATTAGAGGAATGTGTATCGACTGCAGCGGATTCCATCACGTAAAATAGTGCCGGTCTCACTCTACTGTAGCTACGAACCTTTCTCTTCTTGCTGTTCCCTGTGGTTCGCTTACTTGCCCGAGTGAGTGGGCTTCCTGTCCTGCTGAGTTGAGACTCACCTTGTCACTTGCTTGGTTCGCTTAACCGCACCGTGGGAAATAGCCGACTACTGACTGAAATTGCTCCCTGCTCCACGGCTTGGGTAAAGAGTGTTTTATGTATTGCTACCAACGTGGGTAATGGAGTTCGGAGAGTGATCCGAGGTTCGCTCGGCGAATAACAAAGTCATGTAGGCCTATCCCCCCTCTTTGCTTGTCGTTCTTTCCGCTGCATAGCTAGATGCTCTGATTATCAGTCCCCATCGGGAAAGACAGCTCTACAGTGAAAGGCTTCCTTGATTGGACTCAGGGCTTGTCCATCTACTGGGACTACTCCGAAATATCCGGTGCTACGCCGAACCCCTCTTATCCACTGAACTCAGG
>JAREIK010009655.1:12500-24606 GCA_029783825.1 Sapria himalayana
GCTATTGAATGAATCTTATGCTTGTCAGGTCAACTTCGGTGACTCCAACCCCTGCCTGAACTCTTCCACTCACCACGTCGAAGAGTCCGCTTGCGGTCATTGCTTACGGTGAATTGGGGAGGTGAAAAGAGGGAAGTAGAGTAGTTGGCACACGCTGGTCAATCCAGTATGTACGTCGCTTTCGTTCTTTCCATTTCCTGCTCATCTGGAAACTCTGCCCTCGGGGTGGATATACACCTACTTGGCTCAGGTTGAGGAACAGCATGGGTTGCCCTCCTAACTATACTCTAGAGTTTCACATAGCCAGGCTCGGGCGGGAGCGGGAGGCCTTCGGAGAGAGGGAGAGGACTCTTTGGGTTTGGGCGGAAGCTACTCAGACAGACACATTGTGCAATGAGAGAGATCAGCGAATGCTGAGGACATTGGAAAGCGCCCTTCCAGGTCGAAAGCAAAAGTGGATTGAAGACAAATGGATTGCATTGGACCGGATCCAGCTGGTGGAGGATCACGTTATACTCGCATGTGTCAAGCATATGCCTTGCTTAAGGTCTCCTCGCATCAGAGCGATTCATTCCTTGGTTCCAATGACTTTCTATACGAAAACGAAAGAGGGACTGCCTTTAGTTACGTCTGACCCGGCCGGCGGTTGATTTCCCGAATTCCCGAACCTTCACGGGATTTAACTGCACGAAAGAAGAGGCCAACTCGTTTGTGTATTGTCAACATCCGAGCGAAAAGCAGCATTCTGAGATCCCAACTCACGGAAAAGGGGGCAACCAACCGAAGGACTAGGCAGTCACTGTCAGGCTGTGGGGGAGTGGAATCAACGTGGTCGCCTTCACTGGTTCTTGGGGGTTGGAAGAGTAGGTCTCTCGAGCCTTGTTCTCCGCGGTCATTCTCGCAGCCCTTGCTTTTGTCACTATCCAATCTACACCTGACTTGTTGAACCAAGCTAAGGCTACGTATCCAAGGGACGAGGAATTCTTCGTTGCTGGTAAGTTAGCCGTGAATGGACTCTCACTCTCACTCTAATGGCTGAGCTAGGTATGTATGCTTACCAACCTTGTCCCGAGCGCGGGAGACTGCCTCGCCGTGCCCCTGAATGGAATGAATGGACACCACCAACCAACAAGTTCGTGCTCCGAATCCATTGTGGACAGCAGCGCTTTTGCACCGAATCCTTCACGTACTGAAACCATGTGCACTACCTTCAATAAAGTAGTCAATTCGAGACATCATCCCTGTCCTCTCAAATAGAGGCTCGGGACTAGGACAAGTACTGCAATGATAGGACTGCCTGGACAGCTAAAGGATGTTTGATAATAAAGAGCTAAATAGGTTCACGGCATTTTGCAAAAGACTGATATGATAGACCGGACGAATGATCTTCTGAATTTCAGTCAATGGACTGGGACGAGATCAGAACTTTGACTTCTAGGTCAACCTGTAAGTGAAGATTTCCGTGGAGTTTAGCCTTATTCCAGAGAAGGAATGGAAAGATAGGACCAGGCTTGGGAGATTTGATTTCACAACTTAGGAGTAGGTCCATCGAGGGCTACTTGACTTTGACTCCACGTCAAGCTAGTCTGGCAAGAGCGGATTTCCTCACTCGCTTAAAGAAGACCTGAGCACTCCATCCCTTAGTACAGCAATTGAGCTTGCTTTCGAGATTGACTAGGCTGATAAAGGTCAGGCATATGAAGACCCTTCATCAAACGGGACGGGAAAGATCTATTCATAAACACTCAGGCCCTTACATGGTTACACCCCCACCATCCTTAGACAATGGACTCAATCTTACCCTTAAAAAGCCATTAACAACACATTGGGGCTTAGCACTCCACCGGGAACTCCAACTCAAACCCCCTTTCAAAGAAACTAACCTGCAACGTATTCTCTTTCTCTCCTACGGCCTGCCATGGAAACACTGACCACTGGACCGAAGCAGGGGGGACTCAAAGCGAAAGCAGAAAGTATGGAAAGGGAAAGGATAGAATCTTTCTTCCACTGGCGGCTGAAAAGGCTATAGATTGACACTATGGCCAAGGCCAACTCCCTATGGATTAAGTGCACTTCTCCTCCATGGATGTAGCAATGGAAATCAACACTAATGATACAATCGCTGGAAGGAAAAACCAAAAAAACCGCAAAGTCAATGAGAATCACAGAATTTCTGTTTGACTCGCTGGCTAATGATCTTTCCCCTGGCCCTAGATCTGCTGGATTGAAAAAAGCATTCTTTTATTGTCTTGCTTTGGGACAGAAAGAAAAAGTGCTATAGTCCCAAATAGGGATTGGAATTGAAGCCTGGAAAAGAAATGGAAAAAATGGCCTTTGCCTGTATGGACCGCTACTATTGAATCCTTCCCTCTCCCTCGCCTGTGCCTTATTCAAGCTTTTTGGAGTTCTGCTTGACCTATAACCCATCTCACAAGGGTGGCGAAAAGACCTTCTCACTCGAACTCGAAACAAGGAAGGCCGAAGGAAAGCTACTCCAACTGGAAAAGGATCTCTAGATGTCTCAAAGGCAGAAGCAAAGGCAAATCGAACTTATAGGAGAAAAATTGGAGAAGAAATTCTATTAGGATTGGAAGAAAGACTCTTAAACTTCTATGGGAGAATGCTTAAATGCCCGAGGGAGCGAGATTAGGAAAAGATTACGGCTGGAGGAAAACTAAGAGAGGGCGCCGGTTGGCTCAGTCCAGTTTCAATGGAGACTATCTTGAAACGGGTAGTATAGGGGTTCGCTCTTTCCCGAAGGTGATAAAAAAAGAGAGGGATGAACCAGCTACATTGGATTAAAAAACAAACTTGCCTGGAAAAAGAAAACTTCCTGTCTTTGCCCTTTCTCAGCTCCAAAAGTATAATGTATCGTGAGAGAAAAAGGCTCTTCTTTCCCAGCATGAGGGAGGCGGGTGTGATAGGTCAACCTGAGACCTTAGTTAGAAGGAAGCAAAATACCCCCCATCAAGCAATGGTACAAACTGAAGCAATAGGACCAATATGCAAATCAGGTTAAAGATCTACCACTATCTGGAGGAATAAATCCGGGGAATAGTCGCCCTTACTTAAGTGAATTATGCCAGAAGGACAGCATAATTATCGAGTTACACTCCCCCCATTCTCAGAGAATACTTAATTTGAATGGCTACAAGGGCTATAGATTAACACTTGCTTACAAGAAAGAATAAAACTCCACTCCAACTGTAGCAGAACTCCAAAAAGAAAAGAAGGAATTGAACTGGTTATTTCAGGATCAAAATAATAATAATAATTTAATTGGCTTGGCTCGAAGGCAAAAGGATTAGGAAGGAATTTGATTGAGGAGAATAGGAGAGGGCAATGAAACAGAAGGAGAAAGAATGTCAGACGATGCTCTTAGCCCTCTTTTCTAGCACTGAAACTGAAGAGGCTTATGCAATTGTATGGGCACCCACTACTTATCCATAGTCTGATACTGTAACTGGATCTCAAAAGAAAGCTTAGAATAAGAGTGTTTTGCATATTCGGATACCCCAGCAGTTGCTTAGTTTTGATTCGTCTTTGGAAGCATAGGTGACAACCAGTCCAGCAGCACGTATTTTTCCTTTCTTCAGCTTCCTTCTTTCCTTTCCGCATGGCTCAGTGTGATCATGATGAATTGTCTTAGTGGAGATTGACTAAGGATGCGAATTTTCTATCAATTAAAGAAAGACTGCTTAGCTTATTTTATTCCAGCTAATTATACCGGAAATAAAGAAGAGGGATGTTTGAACTCGCCCTACCAAAAGCATAACATAGTTCATAACCTACTTAAGCTTAAGAAAGGGGGACAAGGGGATCCTAGACGGAAACTTGGCAGGAAAGGCTCGTGCCAGAAGGGCCGTCCGGGGGGACACTCACTTATTAAAAATCTCTGGGGCGAAACTGAAATCCTAGTATACAACTTAGATCTGATAGCCCGAGCTTAGGGGCATTAGTATAGTAGCGAAAGACCTTGCTTCAGGTTGCCTTAGTCAGCTCCTTTGGTCCACCCTTGCACAAAAAAACGGACTAATAAACTACGGCTAAGCAAGGAAAAGGAATAGAATAGCTTTTTAACGTATTTAGGCGGGCGATCATGAAACTGAGAACCTAATAAACACTGCCCTTAGCCCACAACCAGATCAGAAGGAAGCAGAGACTTCCCAATTTTGTTTAAGGAGAAAGAAAACCAAGGAAGCCAGCCCAGTCCTCTATCTCAGTCTCAACAGAAGGTAAGAGGAAGGGCACAGACAAAAGAGAGGGGTCTCGCCCAGGTGGAGGTAAGGACTTCAAACTCAAACAAAGAACTCTCTTCTCCAAGGCATGAGTCAAAGAAAATGCTGTATGTATCTAATGCAAGACCCGTCGATAAGCTAAGGCTACGAGGCCAGAAGAACTACAGAACCACGCCCACCAGAGCTAAAGGAGACCGAAGGGAGTTTCGGGAGCCTGGATAGGTAATCCATATGGTGAAACATGAGAAAGACGGATTGCTTAAAACCGGAAGAAATCGAGTAGTAGTAGAGCTGAGGGTGGTCGTAGATCAGGCTAACGTCCGCTTGTCCATCCTTTAGGTCTGTATCTGATCCGATGGGATCTAGGTAAATAGGTCTATACAGAGTAGCCACCTATCACCTATCTTTGTAGATAAACTCTTTTTTTACTATAATAGGTGGTGGATGAGGATTGCAATCTGAGCTTCTTAGGCATCAGACTGAGCAGACTCACGCTTCTATCGTCTGGATGGTCTGATATGTAAGATCAAATCAAGTTCTCGTCCGATTTTGCGCAATAAAAAAAGTCCTAATAGGACGCATTTCCTGTCCTCTTCCCTCCCCATTTCTCCCGTCGGAAATATGCTGCTACTATCAGAGCGATGCCCTTAGAAACAGGATTCGGAAAGCCTTTAGGAACAATAGCGCCTTCTTCTGCCATGAATTAGGAGTTCACCCAGCAGGGGAAATCTGTAATCTTTGAATAGTTAGCCAGGAAATGCCCAAATTACTGCTCTGGCTATCCGGGGAAGTGTCCTCCATTTAAGAAGGAATGACCGAACCGAGGGAGCTCATATTGGAAGAGAAGACAGTTCCATAGTCTTATGTGACATAAAGAATTGAGACACCAAATAGGTTTCAGACTCCTCGATGTCAATCAATCGTACTCACAGACAGGTTTGATAAACCCGGCCTTTTTCGCTTAAAGACCGAATTCATATCGGGTAGTACGGACGCGAAAGCAAAAGCTAAAGTAGTGGTTTGGTTTGTTAGGCTATGCCTTTGTCTTCCGTATCTAACTGCAAGTGTATTAAGGGTTAGTGAATCTGGGTTGCCACCCCTGCGCTGCCTAAAAGGCTTCTATCCTCCGGCCTCTTTCTGGTGAGCTCCCCTACATAGAAGTAAAGACTATGGAGACTTTCTCCCTATGGTTGTTTTCTCATCTTAGCTAAAAGCAGTCCGCTCTTGCTTCCGGCAGGCAGTAATAGAGTCCGGCCTTTCCTTCCGCCTCTTAGTAGTTTAGTTCTTTGTGTTTGTTGAAAGGCCTCAAGCCGCCCTATGGTCTGGAGCCTCCCCTGCGCTCCATGCCTGCCGCGAGGAAGTAATGGTCTAAGGTCAGTCCTCCTCAATCCCCTCTGAAGGTTCATAGCCCTTCGAGCTAGGGCGCTTTCCCGTCCTGAATGCCGTACTATAAGGGAGATTCCGCTCCGGCTTCTTTCGGAAGGGGGGTATGGTTGTTGTTAGACTATGGATAGCAGGTCCTTCCCTGTACTTGAAGTTGCTCCCCAAGCCCAGATCTTTTACTCGGCTAATAAGCCCCAGGACTACCTAATTGAGTCTAATGAAACCTGCGGTGTCTTTCTCTAAAGGAGCTCGTTGGGTCTCTCCCGCTAGCTAACCTCGATATAGCTATGCGATTCGCTCTTCTTTTACTGAAAGTGTGTCCCCACGGAGCGGTTATGGAAGGACAAGCAGCCGGGCCGGGTAGTTCGCTAACTGAAGGATTGACTTCGCCGAGACTCTATCCTAGGGCCTCCATTTGTGTTTGTCTAAAAGGCATAATCCCCTACGGTCGGTTGCCTACCCTTCCTTTGTTGATGTCCCAAAGGGTCTTAAGTTGCCTTCGAGCTCTTAAAGGTAGGATGCTTCCCCGTCCCGATTCCTAGGTTTCGAAGAGGGCCCCGCACTCATAAGGCAGGCTGCTTAACCGCCCCTGCATTCAAGACAGGCCTGGTCTAGGGTCCTCCCTTTCCAATATGAATATGGGCTCCCCGAGTCCTCTCTTCCTGCCCTTAGGATGGTCTACGATCAGATAGGAGAAAAAAGAAGATGTTTAGGACTCACTCTTCTTTAAAGACGCGGCTAGCGGAAGCTGAAGCTTTCTTCTCTTTGGGAGCGGGAAGGGGCTTGTAGCCCGAGAGGTACCTCCTTTCCTGAAAGCTCTTGCAGGAATTCTTAAACCCGCCTTTAGGTTTGGCCCAAGAGTCTTCCCTCTTCAGATCTCCTTCCCTGTCTTGAAATCCTTCACAATACAGTCCACAGGATGAAACTCGAATGCCCAGAGCTTATCTCCAGCAAGTTGAGCTACACTACAGATATCCTCTTTTTTGCCACCCGAGGTACATACATAACATTATGAGAAAAGAGAGTTTCTATACAAAGCCAATACGATGAATGGTAAGAGCAGTATTATCCCCAGTGAAGACTTTTCGATTACCTTGATATGGAGCAGAGTCAGTGAAAGCATCGGGACTGCCTGTCATATGATTGCTGGCCCCGTATCGTACAGGTACTGTCAGAGGGAGAATGCTCATGGCTCCAAGCTTATCAGTAGAAGCATTCATGAAGGCTAGATTGTAGCGCATAGAACATCGAACAGCAGGATGGCCAGGTTTGCCACAAAGTTGGCACAAGCAAGGTAGAAGCTCGTAGAAGCTCCACGTCCATTTTTGTTTGATGAGCTCAAAGTCTCTCACGATTAGGGAGTCCAGGAAGGATCATGACTAGTCTTGGCGACCACCTAAAGGCCCTGGGTGGATTGTTGCTGACTTGGGCAATAAGAGCTTGATTAGGGTGGTCGAAGATCAGGGAGGAAGACGATCAGGATCTCACGTGTGGCAGCTGTTGGAACAAACGTAGAATCCAAGAGGTACCTACCTAGAAAAAAAGGAAACTAACCACTCACTGGTTAAAGAGGAGGGAGAAAGGACCAATTGAAGGCCCCGGGGCCGGAGGTAGGGTCTTCAAGCCCCACGCTCGATTCTCGACATGGGCCGTCTCGCGAAGATCTTCGATCCGAACCTTCGCATCTACTCTCTCTTAGAGGATGAACCACGCCTTCGCTATCGCCCCTCGCTACTGCTCAACCTCGCTATCGCATTGATTCTTGCCGGCCCTTCCAGATTCCAATTCCTCTTCCATTAGACGCCGGCCAGTTCGGTCATATCAGTTCAATAATATAGCTTGCCCGGGCCGGGCTTTCAGTGTTTGGTCGGGCCGGCCGTAATGAATGATCGTTGTTCGGGAACAAAACAATCAGACTTAAGGGTTTCGCTATCGCTCTTCGATCCTTCGCTATCGCAAGAATATAGCGATCGAAGACGCTCAGCCGCTTCGCGTATTACGAAAGCCGTTTTTTTTTGCCCGCGTAGGAGGCGTGCCCGAAGGGCAGCGGCAGCAGTGTGGTTCCAGGTGCCGTCGCTAGATTGAGATCCGCAGGGTGGCGGGGACTTCGACTGGGGTGAAGAGAAGGGAAGGGGGTGGTAGGCTTAGTAGGGCTCCTCGAACCTACAATATCACCGTTATGAGGTTTCAACCAATGAAACTAGAAGCCCCTATGATCTCTACATGCAATTCGCTCACTTCGGGAAGAGCGGACGGAAAGAGGGGGACTTTGCTCTATCTGCTTCTTCCTCTTCCCAGGGGAAAACACAGGATTATATAGAAGAAAAGAATGAAGCAAGCGGCCCTTTCGCGAAAAAAACTGCCGGTACGCTTTCCGGCTCGCAACGACTCAAACGGGCGGGGGTTAGATATTAGCTTGCAAAGCCGGCTGTTCGCCTTTAGTTAGAAGTAGAAGTAGACCCTTTGCCCCACACTTCATAAAAAGTAAAAAAGGAGTGAGAAAGAAAAACTTGGTTACGGGAACCGAAGGTTAGGCCGACTACTTACTTTCACCTAAAAAAGTGGATTCCTACCCCCTCCCCTTTCTGTCAATGTTGCCAATTCCCATAATGCGGTGCATACAGTTGCCCAACTACTTTCTTCCTCCGATGGAGCGGGAGAGCAGCAATAGAGAACCTGAGTTTAGCAATGCAAGCAGCCTGGTGAGGGCTGGCTGTCTGGGGACAGGTTAAGGCAGGGCCTGCTGGGCTTGCTTCTCATGAGATTGGGTGAGGAATCGGAAAGGGGCTCATAAACCGGGCGGGCTTTCATCGGCCTTTGGGATATTTGATTGAATCAGAGAAGAGGGAGCAGATCAGTCATTGGACAAATGAATGAAGATGGCATGAAGCCGATAGCTGCTTATCTTTCTTAAGCCCACGGAGCGGTGGGAAGGAAAGGGCTTTGGGCATTCAATGCCTTCTTAGAATCCGCAGAGTCAGAGGTTATTTTCATAGCTATAGGATCTTTCTCGGAATATCCCTCTTTCGTACCCATTTCTAATAGGAGCAATGAAAGGAGGAGTGAGCACTACCTAGGAGAATAAGAGAAGGTGCCAAGTAGTGCAACTAAGGCAAGGAATAGGAGGGAATGAATGGCGCATACCGCGGAGTGGGATAGTATTCAGTGATGTCCCAAAAAGGTCTCGGCGTATCGGGGCTGCTAGGGCATTGTTAGAAGAGTTAGCAGGATTCGGGCCTAAAAAGCACTGCTTTCAAGAGTTTTTATTCACTATTCACTATTCACTAACTGACTGGCACTGGCCCAATCTCTCCGACTTTTGTAATATGTATAACCTGCCCTTACCGCCGATCTCGGCTCGTGCCGTGCTTGGTGCCATCCAACTTTTCTCTTAACCCGTTATCGCCCCATAGACTGAGATATGCTCCTGGCAATGGAAGTATATATGCATATGGAGAATCTTGTGATGAATCTGGAAATGAAATAGATATCCCTGGTATGGTGAGCACGTATGGCTAGTTCGACACCTGAAGGAGGTAAACTCATCGGCTTATATATAACTCTTCAACGTCCGACTCTACGTCCATACCAACCGTACAAGTACCGCCATGGCGTTTGAAGGGAATAGGTCCTTAGCGCCTGAATGTTTGTCAAGTCTTCAAAGCCCTCCCTTTCACTAGCAATAGAACTCAAGCTGCACCTCTTTATCTGGAAATCCTTGTCAAGGGATGGATATGCGTTAATTGACTGCCCTTCTTAAGCAACCCAGGAATTACAATGAATAGCAAGATATTGACCTACACTCAGATTGTTGACTCGCTCATTTCCTTTCTTATTAAATGGGAACGGGTTTGGGCATACTCTATCTGTGCTGGAATGATCCTCTAACCCTCAACAAGACTTCCCCCGCTGGGCCAAGAGAAGGAAGTTGAAAGTCGACCATCACCGAGAATGTGGAAGAATGGCTCACTTGTGACAGTAAGGGAGAAGCACTCATGGTTTACCAATACGGAGATGCAGGGATCATTCTATTCTCAACGCCCGGGCAGACCAGTGAAGCTGTTAGTAAGAGACCAGGCGATAGAGACCCTATCCCTCGTCTTTGGAAAGAATTGTCTTTGCCACTTAAGAGTGTTTCTCTTTCCTGTCCTCTTATTGGCTAGACATCTGGTCATGCACATCACAAGTAGACACAACTGAATCTCTTATTCGCCTTCGCCTTGATACATCGAATTAGTTGTGCATCGGTCACTCCAGCTTGCTAGCATATCGCCGCATATCGGACATGGAAGAATCAAACCTCTCCATAAGCGCTTCAAAGCCCGGCCCGATGCAATTCTTAGTCATTCGCTCTTCCCTCTTTCTTTGGTATTAACAGCACAGTGAAGCCAAACGTGGAGTCCCACTCATGGGGCCCGGGCCCTCTCAATCATCTCGCAATTTGATCCGCTTGCCTTGCTATGAAGATAATCCAGGCATGCGCCGGGTCAACTCAAGGTAAAGCCATAGCTTCTTCAACGGGAACGGGTGAGGAAGTCGAACTCTCTTTCGTTTCGCCTGCCGCTCCTCCGCGGGGCGGGGTCTTCATCCTCACTGGTGCTACCTTCCTCGACTCGCCTGCTACCTGCTACCACCACTCCTTTCCAACTCACTGAGCTAAGTAAGCTTTCTTTCAACATTCCCGGCCCGGACGTCGGGAGTTTTGCAATTAGAGGAATGTGTATCGACTGCAGCGGATTCCATCACGTAAAATAGTGCCGGTCTCACTCTACTGTAGCTACGAACCTTTCTCTTCTTGCTGTTCCCTGTGGTTCGCTTACTTGCCCGAGTGAGTGGGCTTCCTGTCCTGCTGAGTTGAGACTCACCTTGTCACTTGCTTGGTTCGCTTAACCGCACCGTGGGAAATAGCCGACTACTGACTGAAATTGCTCCCTGCTCCACGGCTTGGGTAAAGAGTGTTTTATGTATTGCTACCAACGTGGGTAATGGAGTTCGGAGAGTGATCCGAGGTTCGCTCGGCGAATAACAAAGTCATGTAGGCCTATCCCCCCTCTTTGCTTGTCGTTCTTTCCGCTGCATAGCTAGATGCTCTGATTATCAGTCCCCATCGGGAAAGACAGCTCTACAGTGAAAGGCTTCCTTGATTGGACTCAGGGCTTGTCCATCTACTGGGACTACTCCGAAATATCCGGTGCTACGCCGAACCCCTCTTATCCACTGAACTCAGGCACATCCCTTCTTTGCTGCCGGGGGCGGGGGTTGTTCGGGTTCAGCTTCTGCCGCTGCTTCAGCCGGTCTTCAAAGAGAAAAGAGAAAAGAAGTGTGACGTGAAAGAAAGGAAACGCATACACAAGGGATACACCTCTCACTATACCTGAGCGGAAGAGCTTTGAAGCAAAATACTTCTTACAGTCAGGAAGACTTTGACCCTTGCTTCGGTTCGGCACGCCTCAGTATGGTACGCTACTCGCTCGGTCTAGGTATCACCTTGATCCCTTGGTCTGCTCACAGGTAAGTCCATGGAAAGGCTCATCGGGCTCTTGAGGTGGGCTGACAAGGAGAAGAATCATTCCCATCGGTTCGGTAATGACTGAGTCGATTGATGGATTATCCCATATATTCTTTGTATACCAACTGGTATATGTATGAATGAATGTTGTCAGAGTCTCCGCTTGAATAGGAAGAAAAGCCGACTCTAGCTCTGAACCAAATCGTCCACTCTTTCAGCTTTCAGGCAGGATAGATTGGTTAAGGTCCCCTAGCCACAAGTCTTCTCGAGAAGGAGGTCTGGCTCATCTGCCTTCCTCTTCTCTTGTATGCCTCGGTTCTCTTCTTGAGGTACATCCTGAACTTGGGTACTTATCGGCTTCTGATAGAGCCTTGACACTTGTCGGATGTCAGAACCTACATAACTAACTGGGAAAGGAGGACTCGTAGACTATGTCATGGAGTGCCCCAGCATCTCAAGTGATTAGGCGGGGACAGTCTTAAGGTCATGAGCCTGATGAGTCGACCAATTCCTCTTCCCACCTAGGTCCCCGGTGGTTGCTTGGCCGGCCAGCGCTTAGTAAGCGGCGGCGCTCCATTCGTTAGGTTGGAGCTATGCTTCACGCCCTAAAAGGAGAAAGGGCTTTTCAGCTTGGCTTGCTGACTAGGGTTGGCAGTCTTCTCACATCAGAAAGTCGTGGAGTGCATCAGCCCCGCCCCGCCCCCTTTGGTATTAATTGCGAATGAGCACGGCAACTAAAGAGGTAGCGAGACTGACCGCACCGCATAGGTTTCGTTTCCTTTCTTTCATTTCTTTGAAAGTCGTTTCGTTTAGTACGAGATCGCTTCACACCTCGCGGTGCTTACACCTCTCGCCTATCGAAGTTCTGTTCAAAAACCTCGTCCGAGAACTTGTATAGAGAATGATTTCCCGCGGCGCAGCAGTTCTTCCATACCAACTTAGCTGCCCGGCGCTGCTATTGGCATAACAACCGGTA
>JAREIK010009656.1:0-17500 GCA_029783825.1 Sapria himalayana
TACAAACATCCATCTATCTAATGATGATATGGTTTTTACATGGCTCTATAGAGAAACAAACTCTACCACAAAGATGTTGAATTTAAAATATAAGAAATACTTTGATACCATTTAACGAATTATAATGCAAGTGGTTGATGATGCTAAAACATTTAGAAAGAAATGCTTTACAAATATCTACATTGATCTTTCATAGGATCAAGAATGAGCTCTAGTTTATCAAAAGTGTTTTTGTTTTAATATTATTTTAGTCCCATTTTTAGGGACTAACACACGAACATATCATGAATTTGTATTGATAGTTTTTGTACATTAAATTTGATACAATTCACTTTCTTTTACTTTATATTCTTTTAGTCTAAACATTTTCATAGAAGTCTAGAAAAAAAATATTTTGAATCTAAATTTTGTATATATGGAGACTATGTTTTATTAAAGATGCAAAAATGTTAGACAGATAAAAATACTTGTAAGAACTCAATGTGTTAGTGATGATGTTAGACTTGTATTGATGTGCTTTTTATTTATTATTTTATGTTGGGTATAATTTTCAATTATTTTGATAAATATATGTCGATGTTTGTACATGTGTGGGACATGAATGGTGTATGTGTGGCGTGTTTGTTTTTTTATGTGTGGAGTGTTAAGTAATACAGTCATGTAGTGTGTGTGTGTGTGGTGAGTGTGTACCGAAGCACACATGCACGCACATTTGCTTGTACACTTTAAATTAATGTTGTATATATGTACTTCTTATTTAAATATACTTACACACATATGTGACCTTTCAAACATAAAGTCCATAATAAAGATACTTATTCATAACTTAATTAAAAATAATAAAAACACAAAAACTAAAATTTCACAACAAAAACATTTGTGCAAAAAAATTAATAGCACAACATCACAAAATCCTACAAGTCCTTGTCGAGATGAGTATTATCTTCTAGTGATCATGATGGATCATCTTTAAAATGATAAAAATTAGATGACGTCTCTATCAACTTTCACATTATTTTCACTATCTTTTAAATCTTTGTTCCATTTTATTATCCTTTTCATTTCTTTCATTCTCTCTTTTCTTTCTTTCACCCTCTCTTTTCTTTATTTCATCTTTTTTTTAATATATTCAATTTTCTTTTCATCTCTTCATTCTTTTATTGAATGTCTTCATTTTTTTAGTGCATCTCTTCATTCTTTTATTGCATCTCTTCTTTCTTTTATTGCATCGCCTCATTTTTCCTTTGCAATGTATCCTAAATTTCCAACATCTCCTCATGCAACCTCTCATCAAATATGTTATTTTAATTAGAAAATGATGATGCAAAACTATATATAGAACCTGGATAAAATATAGATGAATGGGTACCAAGACAGTACACTTGCCATTTTTTAGCTCCACTCCGACATCTTAAAATTAAAAATGTGCATCATCTTTCTCATGTACCTATGTAGAAGGATCTATCAATTATAAAGCAATGACAACCATATTCACCACATCATTCTATAATTATTAAAATAAAATATTATTCATCATTATTATATTCAAATAAAATGTATACCAACACAGGAAATTGTCATCTCCCTACTAAAAAATACATAAAAATGAAGTTATTTTATATTTAATGAGTCAATATATAATAACTCAGAAAATATCATAGATATAAATTACTTGAATTTACATATTAATTTTAGTGAATGCAAAAAAAATATTTCTTTTTACATTGTTATCTTTCAATAATTGCAAATTATATGTGATAATTATAAATTGAGGCACTCATAGTAATATCATTTTACTTCTAAACAACTTAAATCGTGTTGGCGAATATCCCAACTTAGCCTCCTAAAAATATAATAGTTAGAATTGAGGTAATTGACACATTATCGCGCATATATTATCGTTTGCATTCAAAAAATAAGTAAGAATTTATGAAAGATAATTTTACAAATTCTACTAAATATTAGTAGCTAGCTTTTGAACATATAATATCTTTCGAAGGTCCGGATTCTTTACATGCTTTATCTGATCGAAAATTGCGTGAAGCCATATGGAAAAGGCATTGAACTCTTCACTATTCCAGTATACAAAAATATTAATCAAAATATTAACAGTAATATTATTATGCTTTGCATCTTTACCATATTTTTCTTTATTTTCTAAGCTTGTCATTGTATCTAATACTAACCATATATTTTAATGTATATTTCCTTAATAGCACCAAATAGTTATTCCATTCATATTTTTTTCTGCAAAAACCAAATAAAATAAAAAATATTTTGTAATGCATTTATTATGGAATATTTCATATTTAGACCAAATTGAAAAACAAGTAAATATATTAAAATTGTACCTCAATTTTTTCTAAATAAAATTCTTTCTTATTTGGGAGAACTTTGTTATACTTTATAACCTTCACAACTAATTTTCTTTAAAAATCTACTCGATCAAGATCATACGAGAAATGGAAGGAATAACTAGAAATAATTATTATCAGCTTGTACATATACTTATTAATATTATACACTTAAGTTTTTGCTACTAAGTTAATATTTAATTTATTTGTATTTATTATCTAAACCTTCATGACACAAATATTATTTTAATTCTAAATGAAATTGTTTGATATGTAGCAAAATCATACTTTGTCATTAATTAAAATTACCATATTTTAACCTTAATCATTTACTTATATTTCATTCACAGTTGTTAATTAAATTTTTTTAAAATGAAAATAAATAATGAAAAATGATAATGCATGCATGTGGTAAATTTTAGAAAGCTACGTATAGTTTAATTTCAATTAGGGAATTCGAATTAAGATTTATTATAACTTGGCATCCAAACTATGGAGTGTGAATTTCGAATCGGTGTCAATATAGTAGTGCCAATGCATTGTCCGCCTAAGCTAGGTGAGACTGAGCTAAAAAATACCTTCAAGTGTAAAATGAGATGAATAGAAATATTTGAGGTTGTCATTTCATGTGTGTCATGATGATGTGATACCAACTTATATTTTGTTTGTGCCAAAGTGTAGAGAGATATTTGTGGTATTTTCGTCAAAGAATACATGTTGATTTCCACCTCCACAAACTATCGATTTTTTATATACCTCCACAAACTGTTGGTTGAATTCCTATATACATCAACACATATGAGATCCTCAACCACTTGAATGGTTTCTTCTCATACCCAAATCAAATTATATAGATATGAAAAATACAAAGGCAAAAAAAATATGTTATAAAAAAATCATAATAACAAAATATAGTGATAAATAAATTGACATTGCAAAAGTGAAATAAAATTATTTAACATCCAAATTATAATAGTTACAAAATAAGAAAAATTGCATAACTAGAAGTCAATAAATTAATATCTAGTCATCATCAGAAATTTTAACAAATCATTTGTATCTGTATATTCATTGTCATCTGATTCTATAATAATTCATCCTCATTATCTCTTCAACATGTTCATCATCCATGAGTAAATAGTTTTCACCTTCACAAAGCAATGTTTGAAGCCCATCATCTATCACATGAATGATTAGATGAATTTTAATATTATCTTTTGAAATACATGTACACACGATAGAGTGCCAATAATATCATTTTAAATAGCTTTTGAAACAGATCTAGGTAGTACTTTATATATTACCTACCAGTTACAAGGATTTTTTCTTTTGTTTGGATATGTGGTGTAATATACTTGTTTGGATCACATTGCAAAAATAACTGGCTCATATTAATGGTGATATTTTTATGATACATATCCACAAGGTTGTATTAATAATATAATAGTATCCAGATTTAGAAAAGGATCAGACCATTTAAACTTAAACAGAGTTATCCTCTTAATTAGTATATATGCTTCACATGTAAAATTTCAATTAGTCGGCCTTAAAAACTAGTAGTGAATGCAGTACATGTAGACTCATTGGTGCATACACCATTATTCTTTATAGCTTTATTTGAACCATATTTCAAACTAAGAAAATTGTATCTATTTATATATTTATGTAATATGCAATAATTATTTTTTACAAGATTATTTATTATCTATTATAATATTTGATGACAAAATTTGTACCTTGAGAAAAATAAAAGATAAAATTTAACTTATCTAATGTTATAGGTTACTTTTAGAAAGCAAGAATGATAAGTTATATATTGATAAAATTTTTAAATTAAACTGTATAATCATTTTCAAGCTTTGCATCAATTGAAGCATCATCAATAAGCAGTACTTGTTGCCTTAATTTCTTAGCATTATTTCTTTAAAAAAACATTGACGGTATATTGTATTAATAGAAAGGTATATCACATAATATGACAAAAAAAATGAGAATATAAATTTATTATAAATCTTAATCAATATAAGGTGTGACTTTTTTGCAGTTCAAAAATATGTATGTGTTTAGTATGATAATACTGGTCATCCAAAAAATATTTTGATTTTATTATACCAGATGACTAACCCGCATGTGTGAAAGTAAAAAATATATTATTTATTCTTCTGATCAATGCCCGATTCCCATAATTATTATTTAATCTTATTTTGATATAAAGATGATAAAATTATGACAAAAAGTAATGCAAGCAAAATGTTGAAGCCTCTTTAACCAAGTAGATATGCATATTGATCCTTCTATTTTGGCTTTATTTTGAACATTATTTTTAAAATTTATTAGATATCTCAAAATTTAAATCATATAAAATGATTACATCTATCTATATTGCACAAAGCCAACTATAAATGATTTATAAGGTAAGTGGACTAAAAGATGTTCCATGAAGTTGAAGAAGCTAGGAAAAAAAATATGCTTATGTATGCATATAATTATGGTGATGCCATTTTGTAATTTTGTCATTTCTTCCTTTGTTAAAATATTACAAAAGGGATTCTTACACAAATACTTATTTCAATCAATAGTTCCTAAATCATTTTTAAAAATAATTCATAAAATGCTATGAGTATTAGCCTCTTTATGAATATATGGCAATCATGACTTTTCTTTCTAAATAACTATGTTTCTTCATACAAGCATATCTTTCCATGATAGGTATATATCCATCAAGCAACCTATGCTCTATCATCCATTTGTACAATTATTTCTTTGCATCATTGTCAAGGGTATGATAAGCCTAGGAAAAATTATTTATTGATTTGTACCAATGAAACTATTGGTGTGAATCGAAGAATTTCAAATCTTCTCTTAATTTGGCATTTTCTTTTGTTTTTCCTTTCATATTAAATATAGTATTAAGGTATTATCAAAAAAAAAAAGTTTTTTTATTTGTATAATATCGAAATTATCTTATTAGGTTGGTTTTCTAATAACGCAAATCCAATTAGATATTTCGTTCTTTTAATCATAGTGATATTTCTTTGAAATTTGCACATTAATACAATCTACAATAATATCAATAATTTTTTTGATCCTTTATCTTTCAATTAGATCTAATATTTTTGTACCTCAACTCAAAAATTGTAAACATTTACAACTATATGGTCTTTACTAAAAGTACCAATATTCATTCGAAATAGATGTTTCACAAGTAAGAACTTATATTGCTTATAAAAACAAAAAGTCTCTCCTCTTATGCTTTGAGAAATGAATATGTACCCTCCATGCAATAAATAAAAATTAATTTTGCTTTCTAAATATATCAAATGTTTCGTAATTATTCTCTCATATTTTTTTGAGCTTCACAATTAGGAATTATAGGAAGACATTCAAGTTATTTCTTTGTTTTCTCAAATCAAGCATGATAATACACAAAAAATATATACTCATCTTTCTTGCAAGTCAATGTTGGTAAAATATAAGGTACAATTATCGAATGCAATTCATTAGTAAAAATTTGAAATACTAAATTTGATACCTCAATTATGGATGATTAGCTTGACGAACACTAATTGGAGCAATGTACTTTCAATACCATATCGGACAAACTAAGAATCAAAATTAAAAAATCTCAAACTCATACTTGTTTTTCAATGTTTCGAAGTATTTTTAGATAAATTAATTATCATTATTTATAAATAGAATTTGTTTACAATTTTAAATTTTAGACAAAGTATCAATTTGTCTCTAAATATTTAAATAAGATTGTGATAGATTAGTTAGATGTTTAACATTTAGCGATAATAATTTTTATCACTATATATTATCATTACATATGTACATAGATTTATAGACATTTATATAAACATACAAATTCATGAGGGATTTAAATTGTCTTAAGCATATATTCATTAAACAATAATCTAGATGCATGTTGTACAATGACCATAGAGATTATTTACTAAACAATAATTATGTGAATAACTCTATAAGTCCATCCATTTTTATTAAGAAACCAAGAATCATTTTTTTATTATTATTTATATTGATGATTTTAATATTGTTGGGACTCATGAATGAAGAACTAACAAAACTTCTAAATATTTGAAAAAAGAATTGAAAATAAAAGATGTTATAAAAGCAATATTTTTCAAGACCTATAGATCAAATATTTTCCAAATACTGCATTTCATCTTTATGAAAAAAATAAGAAATTACAACATCCTAAAATTTCATATCTTAGTATTATCGGTGCACTTATGTACCTCGAAAATCATATTCATCTAGATTTTAATTCCAATTTTAATTTAATAGTCATACACAATTCTACTTGGACTATAAGATTATAGAATAGAATCAAATATGTATTAATGTAACTTCATGGAACTACATAAAGTAAAATATGAGACTATTTTTCACTTAAAAGAGTCAAATCAAAGATTAATAGGATATGCAAACATATGATATCTTTCAGATTCACATAAAGGCATATCACAAAGCAAATATTCTTCTAATTATAATAAAAATTATATCTAATGGAAATCTATAAATGGAAGGAACATCAAAACATTTTGAGGTTCTTGCAATTCATGAGGTAGGCTAATAATGCATATTGTTAAGATCCGTGATTTATCATATTCAACAATCATATAGACTCTGGCCATCAAAGATATATATTATACAAATAAAATTTAGTGTGTATTGAGCATAACAGTTGTTTATTTTGAAGATATAACCAACTATATTTCATCGAATATATTTTTTACACAGAATCTCTTGAAGAAAGGTAAAATTGATATCTTGTAAAAATACTTAGGTGATAATTTGGTAGATCTATTCACAAGATCGTTATCAACCTCAACATTTAATAAGATAATATATAATAATAGAATGCTTCAGCCTAATGATGTTGACATGAAGAGAAGCATGATTCGATTGTGTGTTTGTTTTTTTTTTTTACATTTGTCTAGGTTTTAATACATTAGGTTTAACTAAAATGGTTTTTAATGATAAAGTCCAAACGAATATAAAAAAAAATGGTATTATTCCATTGAAGGTTGATTATCAATAAAGGATATTTATAATGGAATATACCAATGAATGATATGAATATGAATAAACAAGTACGTTTAGGTGAATGAATAGACAACTAGGATACTGATATAATGGGTTTTTTATCCCTTTTAAAGAGGACACAGAAATACAACTCTTAGAATCTTTATTTTCAATTCATGTTAAAATTTATTAACTATTTTACTACGTATTTATAGTTATATGATATGAATGTAATAAATAAGAATGGAAAAAAAATAGCATTATGATAACAATATTAGATTTGCATATTATTCTATTTTGACATTCTTTTGTTTAAATATAATATCATATGTAATATTAAGATAAATAAAAAATTGATCAAAGATTACTTTTAACGAATTTCAATATGTTATCACATATGGATATATAGTTTATCTAGCTAATAAAGTAATCATCACTTTATTCTATTAATAACATACATTAAATGATTCAAATTACATTTTGAAAACAAAATATGATAAATCTCAATTACAATACGTAAAAAGTGTTACTATTTATACTAAAGATTTTAGTTATTAAGAAAATATAAAAAAAAATTCTATGCAAATGAATGCAAATGAAGGTGTGTGTGTGTGTGTGAGTGTGAGTTTTCAATGCAATTTAATACACATATACACACCCACACACACACACACACAAACTCATTCACACATACTCATTCACACATACTCATTCACACACACACATTAAATTGCATTGAAGATAATTTACTTATATATAGTAATATATATATATATATATATATATATATATATATATATATATATATATATATATATATATATATATATATATAAACTTAGTTTTCAATGCAATTTAATCCACATATAAACACCCACATATAAACACCCACACACACAAACTTATATTGAAGATAATTCACACACCCACATATAAACACCCACCGACACACACACACACACACACTAACTTACACATACTCACTCATTCACACACACACACACTAAATTGCATTGAAGATAATTACTTATTTATAGTAATATATGTGTGTGTGTGTCGACATATTAATGAATCATATATATATATATATGGTATGCCTATATAAAAAAATTAACACACGCACACACGCACGCACATAGACTCACACACACAAACACTAATATTAAATGGCTGCTCAAACACTAGTATTGATGGTTGTTTAATTAATCTGAATTCTTGTAATTGCTAGTAACTTAATATGAATTATTGAAGAAGAATCAATACGATTAGAGAACAGATAACACCATCAATGTAAAATTAAGAATGAAGATACAGAATGAAATAAATTTCTATAAAGAAACTTTTAACATTATTAAAAGTGTAAATTCTAATTATATACAATTGATAGAATGAATTCATTCTCTGTGTTGACTGATATGCTACGAGATAATTAAGTGTGTGATGGAAGATCAGCATCTGCAATGGAGAACCACTTCCCTGGAATCGACGACAAGATGACTTGGCTTCCTAACGATACAATGTGACTGCTTGCCATGAAAGCCGTGACTCTCTCAGAAATAATAATGTCTTCCATCTGAAGTTCCTGCAGCCTTCTCGCGTATTCTGGAGCATGCGAAAGATCCCACAATATGGCCACACCACTGGGTTTAAGAACCCGAACGATCTCAACCAACACCCTCATTCTCTCAGCCGCGGCCTCCACCGTTGCAGAGCCGTGCTCTTTCCTGCGGTGTGGACAAACATGGCAGATACCACCACATCAAAATAATTGTCTCTAAAAGGTAAATTCCGCATATCACCCTCCTTGCATGTCACGTACTCTTCCACTCCTTCGACAGCAGCAGTCCGGAGTGTTGAGAGGGCAGTGCGCTTGGACCGATCCAGCCCAACGATTCGACCCGAACTGCGGGTTTTCTTCAGCTCGGTCGCCACAGCGTTCAGTAAAATCCCTCGCCCACAGCCAACGTCGAGGGCAGTCCTGACATCCGACCAATCTCCGACGCAGCTCACCATCCGCTGCGCCACATCGTGGTAGAGCCCAACAGAGCTGTAGAAGTAGTTCCCTGCTGCAACGAACAGGCAAATGGCAGACAGAGCGATGGCCGATCCAACGAAGCCGGTCACGAAACGAACCGCACCAGAGGGGAACACGCCATCGAGGGCGTCACATATGGGTTCAAAGGAGACGAGGAAGATTATTGAGAGGATGGAGAAGGTGACGGCGTGGAGGACCAGGAACAACGGCGTCTGCCACTCGCCGATACCATAAATTGCGTATATCTCCGTCCAGTGCTTCTGTCTCGGTGGGGATATGATGGTTTTGGGGTTTGATTTGCGTGGAATGGGGTTGACGATTAGCGGCATGTTTCAATATTTCGTTTGCCGACGTTTGGTAATTCATAGTATAGTTGAGGTGTGGTGGGTATCTCATATATATAATGCAGAGGCGTCGGAATCGTAGGAAACAGAAAACACTTGTCAAGAATTGGAGATGAATTGGGCAATCAATCTAGTCGCGTGGTGGTTCATAGACTCGGTCCATTTTCTTCGATGACCAGGTCACCGAAGTCCAGGATCGGAATTCGGAAACAAGATGAAAGAAAAACTGAAGATATTTGAATTTGGTTTTGGCGGATCGAAAGTCGAAACAAACTGTATCAGCATCAGCCTAGCTTAAAGGCTCAAAACTCAAATTATTTGATTTTCATTAATAATTAATTAACTTGTTACATCTTTTTAAAGTTTAAAAAAAAAATCATTTTCTAGAGTAAAATGATTATCATAAAAATAATTAAAATTGAGAAACATATATAATAGATACAAAGTGTGCAACTCATTGGACTCAAATTGTTGCCCATTGCCCACAAACTATTTCTCGTGAATGAAATATCACATAAGAAAATATAATTCGAGAAAATAAAAGATAATTTTTGAATAATTACAATATTTTCATTCACTATTATTTTTCATCAAAAAACTATTTAACTCTTTTTAAGTTATATAGACATGCCTTAGTAATATTAATCAAGAAATAGTTTTCTATGTGATTATATTATTTTAGTCATGTGTAATTATTTTTTCTCATTGTGTACTAATATTATTTATTTAATGAATCATTACATCTTTAAAAAATGATAAACTCGCACAAAATATATTGTAAGTTATTATTAGTTTTTATAATATCTATTTTATGCTCATGCTGAGTTTGACTCCTTATTTTTCATTACACTACGAACATTTTGGTCAATTCTTTGCATTCTTGTTTGACTTTTATAATTTGTAACTCGTGATTTGTATCTCTAAGTATTTTTTATATAAGATTTAAAAATGAATCATATTTGAAAGAGGAATATATTACTTGATCAAAATATAAGAATAAAACAAATTATAAACAAATGATGAGAACTATATGTTGAAATATTTGTTTTTTAGTTCGTTCAAGCTAATTGACAACTAGAAAAAAAAATAATGAGTTCCACAAATCTGGAGATATTTAATAAAAGTAGTAGGTTTAACTGTTGCAGCATAATAAGTCGAGTACCTTGCTGCTCTAAGCTATAAATTACCTTTCTTGGCTAATGCCATTAACCAGTACATCTGATAATTCATGTGATTCAGTACCAAATAAATGAGAACTGAATACTTTACAGACATCTATCTATCTATTACTGACATAGGTTTCACATGGCTCTACCGAAAACAAACTTTCTTCCACGATAGATGTTGAATTTAACATATATGAAATAATTTGTTACCAATTAATGAATGATAATGCTAGTGGTTTGATACTAAAACATTTAGAATTGAATGCTCTACATACATCAACATTGATCTTTTATAGGATTTGGAATTAGCTCTAGTTTATCAAAAAGTATTGTGTATTTTAATATTATTTTAGAAGATCAAGTGAGAGCATAAGTAGTGTCAACAATGCATGTGGTATTTAATATATAAACCAAATATAATAGAGAAATGGTTGAACATTGAAACTATGGTACCACTCAAACAATAATAAAACTTCTAATATGGTCGTGCTAGTATTTCTTGTATGCCATTGTGATAGCTATGAAGTCAAATGAAATAAATCTTATATTCAAATGAAATTATTGTCAGACTAAACTATCTATTATAGGCCGACCAAACAATCTTTTCCTTTTCCTCCAATACGTCGACCAAGATTGGAAGATAATTTAAATTTACTAATACTAATCTCAGTGAATTAAACTCCCTGTCTAGAAACCAAAATTAATTATCATCACTAACTCGAGAAATATTTTAAGAAAATAGGAGATTCTTTCGAAATCATTGGAAATATTTTAGTTCAAAGAAAGATATTCTATATTTCTAAGCATCTCCTTGATCTAATTGATTCTTAGGAGTGGATAAAGTAAAAACTTCCTTTTTCCTCCCGTATAAAGTCGTCCTTGTTTGTAGTTAATTTAGCCATTAAGAAACCTGATCGACCATCATTTATTTGCCCTAAAGAGGGGCTAAAATTAAAATGACTTTAATTTTTTTTTTATCATATGATATATTTATGGTCAATCCCACACTACATGATATTGTGATTGTATATTAAGAATGCTTTCTAGCAGAAAGTTGGTCTTCAATCACACATATAGATATGTATGTGCTCCTAAGAATGAATGCTTGCATTTTATTATATTTTTTTATGAAAAGTTTATATTTCATCTGAACAGCCTATATTCTAATTAATATTCATAGAATGTACATTTATACAACGTAATCACCAACAACTTGATGACCAATTTTTATTGGTCTTCATCAAATCTCTCCATATTCACTATCTAATATTTTGATGGATAATAAGTTCATTCGGGCATCATAGATATGTTGGATATCTTTTAAAACCAATTGAGATCTAATATTTTTCATTTGCATACATCATCGATGAATAAAACTCTTAATGCTGCATCATTAATGATCCTAGTTATCTTATAGTCATCGAGCATATGTGATATAAAAAGTTAGGATTCAAAGTTGCATAATGATTAGTGATCATTTAAGATGAAAGTTACTATCGAATCACAGTAGTAAAACCTCATCATAGATTTATAGTAACACCATAATCACTAACTTAGTCAATTTACTTTGCTAGACAAATTAATTTCTCACCTTCCCAATGTCATCTCATCTTTCATGCTTCCTCTAGATCGTATGCCACTTTAAATAGTATATCCGAAGAAGTATTCTACTTAATCTTAGAAGTAACACCTCATCATAGATTTACCCCTAGTCTCTCCCATTGAGCACACTTCCTTCCCTATCTTGGTGACTACCTAATGGCAGTCTTACTTCTCATCTCTTTATTTTTTTTGAAATTGAAATACTAACAGGGCTATTTTTTTTTCAGCAATCATGTGATATCATTTAAAAGGCTATCTCTACTAATATTCATGGTGGAAATATTATCTAAGGTAGAGGTACTAAAATATATAATCATCATTTTGCAACAATCAAGAAGTTGGTTGTGGAGTAAAGATGTCCAGAACTTATCTTTCAATAACGTTACTAGTGCCATCATTTCATCTTCATCTTTCTATTTTAGGTTAACAATATATTGGATTGATATCACCTAATTACTCAATATATTTTTCTTATGTATCATATCTATTTTTATCAATTTAGTATTCGCTCATGTAATTGCAAAAATATGATTTAAAATACTTAATAGGCCCCCTGCTGATCTATCATAGAAACCTTGTAATCCACTTTGATCCAGCTTATTTCACTAATTCGGTATAGTTCTGATTCATTGGAAACAGGGTCAAAAGATATGTATTCATTAAATAATCTAGAATTTTATTTTGCATATTAAATAGTTTGACTATTCGAACTTAATCATATTGATGGAGTTATTTTCTTCCATCTTGAATAGGCAAAAATCAATTATTGGTTAAACAAAAATTATCATAAAAAAACAATAACCCGCCTATCATACCAATTTGTAGGTATATAAGTGTTCTAACATCACAAATTAGAGAAAACAAGAGTCTGAATACTAATCACCTTGTACCACAACTTTTCTTTTTATCAAAAAAACTTGGTTAATTAGTTATCATGATTCCAATTAAATCACATGAATAGATTTTTTTTTTGTTTTTTAAACATTACCAAATGTTTAGTAAGATTTAATGAACACTTATATGCATAGACTATATAAATTTTCCTAAAATTGTGGAAAGATAAACAAACATAATTTTTATGATAATATTCAGTCGCAATATTAAATACACGCCTCACATATTATATACCTATTTTGTTGAAATTAATAACATATATTTTGCCTAAAGAAAACAAACAAACCTTTTAGATATTTAACTACCAAACAATGCATACTATTGAAATTAAAAATACCAAACTACAGTCCACAATAATAATCAAATGCAAACTTTATATTTTATGTTTGTAGAATAAAAAATTTTAATTAATGTGATATAATCACATTAATGGGTGTATTAAATTGAGTTTTGTGATTATATCACACTAGACTTATAATTTTTAAGTAATTATGAATTCCATGATGGAGTCAAAGGTCTCTGTAATTATAATTAATGTTCTACAAATGAGTTCATGGTAGCATATATGTCAGTAGATGATATCACCTAGACTAAATATTTCGATTATTTAGTATCTAGCATAGTCTAAATCAAATGGGTAAGGTTGTGCATGAATTTAAAATTTTAAGTTATTATAACATAAATGTTTCTAATTCTGGATATTTTTTAAAAAATTTAACCTAACCCTATGTAAAAGTATTTAGTAAATGCATCCCAACCATCTTGTTTATATATATTTTTTCAAGTCTAGATTATATCTTTGGCAACAACAAGAAATATATATTTACAAAAAAAATAGTTTAATTTTTATGGTATCATATATTTTATATGAGAATAATGATTTTGTCCTAGACATTTACTGTAGAATCCCGAAAAAAAAATGAATAAATGACTAACCTAATTTGAATTCTGGAAACAATGGCGAAATGGAAATTTTGCAATAATAGAAAATAACCTGAAAATTTTAGAGCCATAATGATAAAATAGATGTCGTTATTGAATTCGTCTTGGAATATATCGATACGTTATCAAATTTCGTTAAATTCTGAGAAAATCAGAATTTTTTATATTTTTATTTAATTAAATAATTATTAGAATATTTTAAAAAAAATAAGATCAACCAAAAGACCACACCACGTCGTTCGCATTAGGTTGTGCCTGCGCGGGCGGTCCTTCAAGTGTCCAACTGTCAACCTAAATGGAAAAAAAAATTATTATTGATAATTAATGATATTAAATTAAAAAAAACAGAAAAATGTCAGGAATCCGGAAAATGGAGAAAGGCAAAAAAAAAATGTTCGGCACCTGAGAGAGAGATAGCACAGAAAAAAATTATTCTTTTATTTTTGATTAGGAATGAAATAGTCCAAGAAATAAAGTTACTCTACACGACGAGATCATCATATTGATATCAAATTTATAAAGTTTCTGTGAAATCTTTCAGCGATAACGATTTTCTCTTATCAGAATTTATTGTATTTAATGGCCAGAAACGATCATGTTTTATATTTTAATTCAAATTGTTAGAAATTTTATTGGAAATAATTAATTGGTGAAAAGTTCAATATTTCATTTAGTAAAAATTAGTGCATAATGAATTAGATTTGGATTGTTAAAATTGTGTCTGGAACATGGTTTAATTTGAAATCATAATTATATTTCATATGCACAAGAATATTCCATATACGTGGGTGGGTGCATATATATATATATATATATATGGATTGATATTTAGCAAACTTGAATTGGGATATGTTCAGACTAAGTTGCGATGGATTTATTTGGTACATGGTTATTAAAGATTGCGAACTCGAATTTGGACAATGTCCATGCAGAGTTACGGTAGTGCTTATTTCTCATAGTAAATCCAAGAAAATCATATTTTATCCGGATAAATATCCTAAATATTTTTCGGAGGAGGTCCATATTTTTCAGATTAATTCTAAAAAAATTAATATTTCTATAGATATATATACATATGTATATATCCTGATATATAGTAAGTCACACTTTGCTTCGCATGTGTAAGGGAGCGATGAGATTCAGGAATATGGGCATATATTTTTCTTACATAATTGTATTCATATAAACATTGTACTTGAATGGTGTTGATATATTCATGACATTATACGTGCACTTAGGTATGAGGCAACTCTAAAGGAGTTTACCCTACTGAGCTTTGCTCACTCCGTTGTGGACTCCTTTCAAGTACAGATACAGGACAGATGACAGATCCTCATATGGGATCGCACATGTGAAGTAAAGCTGGTTGTGGCTTAAATATTATGTTGTGTGTGTTCTTTCTTTTGCTGAGCAAATAAAATATAAAACG
Source organism: Sapria himalayana (assembly GCA_029783825.1). Taxonomy (NCBI): domain Eukaryota; kingdom Viridiplantae; phylum Streptophyta; class Magnoliopsida; order Malpighiales; family Rafflesiaceae; genus Sapria; species Sapria himalayana. Next base: position 15,816 of record JAREIK010009656.1, read on the forward strand.
AATAAAAATAGTATTATACAATTGAGAAAATTTTATTTTATTGCACATTGTATTGTGTGATGTAATGAATGGGACCCTCTGGAGAATGGGGTGTCACATTTACACAATATCTTTAAATAACAACTCGATTTCTTTTTTATAAAAAAGATAATTTTCAAATAAAAAAAATAGTTTCCAGATTATACTACCATATTTGGAATACAAAAAGTGGTATCATATAATTATGTAAACTTGTATTATATATATATAGTGTGTGTGTGTGTGTGTGTGTGTGTTGTATGCATGTAAATAATCTTTGTAAATGAGTAGTCAACAAAAAAAATATTCATATGAAGAATATTTGGTTTCTATCTATAACATGAAAAATTCCTTTTGTACTGAGTATAGTTATAGAAATTACATGTAATCGCTCCCTCATCAAAAAACTTCTCTATAAAATGATGTTTTGCCTTTAAATTTAATAGTCTGGCTAGCGCAGATAACTTGAGTAGCCATATGGATTACTTGGTCAAACCTCTTCTCTTGGTACTTTGAGCATTTCATAAAATTGAATTGCTGATGATTTGGAATATCGTCAGCGATATCCTGATTGAAGAAAAGGCTAATAATATTCTTAAGCAATACTTCGCGTGCCTCATTGAGATTGACATATTCCATTGTAATTTTAATCAGCATTTATATGTATATAATGTTTTGTTATTTTAGATATAACTATATTCCCATGTTTATATAAAACATAATACTCTCTAACAAATCAATTTTTGCAAGATGTTGCAATGTGTCCATATCTTAAAATTTTAATTTTTAAATTTTTGATCATTACATGAACATCTTAATTTTTTGTATCATCCATAAATTTAGACAGTTTTTAAGTAAAGCCAATAAATTCCTCAATCCTCGCTCAAATCATTAGTCATAGACCCATTTTCAATTTTATATTCATCCATTGATGATCAAGTCGTAGTATATTTTTTATTCCTAAAAACATAACACAAACATATTTTTTAATAATAATTATGTAGATAGAGACTTATTAGATAGTTTTGTAATAAAGTTATAGTAACATATTTAGGATATTACATAAATCTAATAAAAAATGTATAATTATATCATTATCAGATAATTTTGTATTAAAATGAGATAAGGCGGGTTGCTTCAATATATTAGATTTTTATCAAAAACCATTTAGTGGTAATTTTGTGATTTAAAAGAACTAAATATTTCATATTTATCTATATTAGGTGAATTTGAATTAAATAAGTAAAAAGGGAAATTTTGGAATATTGTAATTCATGATTTCAAAATTGAAAATATATACTAACTATTAGACGGTTTTTTATGTAATATAAATCCTAAAAAAATAATAATGCAATTATCATCCCCCCTTAGGTCCTATCCTCATTGAGCCAACCACTTAACCATGTTGGCATTATCATCTTGAATGAACGCAAAGCATTTTATTGGATTGCACATTTAATGAAGTATAGATCAAGCAACTCTATAAATTTTTAAATGAGGTTCTGATTTTTTTAGTCATTCATTTGTTGTTTCGTTTAAACCTTCGAATTTCATACCTTCACCATTTTTTATATTATTCATTGTTACTACATTACAGCTTTTGGTATTTATTAAAATATTTATAAATTGTTCGTTAATAAAGTTGCACCATTAGTATAAGTTTTTGA
>JAREIK010009656.1:22500-27500 GCA_029783825.1 Sapria himalayana
ATAATTAATGTTCTACAAATGAGTTCATGGTAGCATATGTCAGTAGATGATATCACCTAGACTAAATATTTCGATTATTTAGTATCTAGCATAGTCTAAATCAAATGGGTAAGGTTGTGCATGAATTTAAAATTTTAAGTTATTATAACATAAATGTTTCTAATTCTGGATATTTTTTAAAAAATTTAACCTAACCCTATGTAAAAAGTATTTAGTAAATGCATCCCAACCATCTTGTTTATATATATTTTTCAAGTCTAGATTATATCTTTGGGCAACAACAAGAAATATATATTTACAAAAAAAATAGTTTAATTTTTATGGTATCATATATTTTATATGAGAATAATGATTTTGTCCTAGACTATTTACTGTAGAATCCCAAAAAAAATGAATAAATGATAACCTAATTTGAATTCTGGAAACAATGGCGAAATGGAAATTTTGCAATAATAGAAAATAACCTGAAAATTTTAGAGCCATAATGATAAAATAGATGTCGTTATTGAATTCGTCTTGGAATATATCGATACGTTATCAAATTTCGTTAAATTCTGAGAAAATCAGAATTTTTTATATTTTTATTTAATTAAATAATTATTAGAATATTTTAAAAAAAATAAGATCAACCAAAAGACCACACCACGTCGTTCGCATTAGGTTGTGCCTGCGCGGGCGGTCCTTCAAGTGTCCAACTGTCAACCTAAATGGAAAAAAAAATTATTATTGATAATTAATGATATTAAATTAAAAAAAACAGAAAAATGTCAGGAATCCGGAAAATGGGAGAAAGGCAGAAAAAAAAATGTTCGGCACCTGAGAGAGAGATAGCACAGAAAAAAATTATTCTTTTATTTTTGATTAGGAATGAAATAGTCCAAGAAATAAAGTTACTCTACACGACGAGATCATCATATTGATATCAAATTTATAAAGTTTCTGTGAAATCTTTCAGCGATAACGATTTTCTCTTATCAGAATTTATTGTATTTAATGGCCAAACGATCATTTTATATTTTAATTCAAATTGTTAGAAATTTTATTGGAAATAATTAATTGGTGAAAAGTTCAATATTTCATTTAGTAAAAATTAGTGCATAATGAATTAGATTTGGATTGTTAAAATTGTGTCTGGAACATGGTTTAATTTGAAATAACATAATTATATTTCATATGCACAAGAATATTCCATATACGTGGGTGGGTGCATGATATATATATATATATATATGGATTGATATTTAGCAAACTTGAATTGGGATATGTTCAGACTAAGTTGCGATGGATTTAATTTGGTACATGGTTATTAAAGATTGCGAACTCGAATTTGGACAATGTCCATGCAGAGTTACGGTAGTGCTTATTTCTCATAGTAAATCCAAGAAAATCATATTTTATCCGGATAAATATCCTAAATATTTTTCGGAGGAGGTCCATATTTTTCAGATTAATTCTAAAAAAATTAATATTTCTATAGATATATATACATATGTATATATCCTGATATATAGTAAGTCACACTTTGCTTCGCATGTGTAAGGGAGCGATGAGATTCAGGAATATGGGCATATATTTTTCTTACATAATTGTATTCATATAAACATTGTACTTGAATGTGTGTTGATATATATTCATGACATTATACGTGCACTTAGGTATGAGGCAACTCTAAAGGAGTTTACCCTACTGAGCTTTGCTCACTCCGTTGTGGGACTCCTTTCAAGTACAGATACAGGACAGATGACAGATCCTCATATGGGATCGCACATGTGAAGTAAAGCTGGTTGTGGCTTAAATATTATGTTGTGTGTGTTCTTTCTTTTGCTGAGCAAATAAAATATAAAACGAATAAAAATAGTATTATACAATTGAGAAAATTTTATTTTATTGCACATTGTATTGTGTGATGTAATGAATGGGACCCTCTGGAGAATGGGGTGTCACATTTACACAATATCTTTAAATAACAACTCGATTTCTTTTTTATAAAAAAAGATAATTTTCAAATAAAAAAAATAGTTTCCAGATTATACTACCATATTTGGAATACAAAAAGTGGTATCATATAATTATGTAAACTTGTATTATATATATATAGTGTTGTGTGTGTGTGTGTGTGTGTTGTATGCATGTAAACAAATACTACTATTCAAATTCCTTTTAAATAACTTGTACAACTGATCTTGGTTTTATTTTACATATTATCGACCTATCACAAGGATTCCATACTTGTAATTGGATAAGTTGTGTAAAACACTTGTTTGGATTACATCGCAAAAATAAGTGGCTCATACTTATTATAATATTTCTTATGATGCACATCCATATAGTTGTATAAATGATCATTTCTAGTATATTGCTTGGAAAAGGATCAAACTATTTAGACTTAAATTAAATTATACTTTTAATTGGTAAAGTAGGATAGTTTATATATAGAATTTTTATTAGTCGACCATAATCAATTGTAGATGAAGTAGTGTTAGACCCATTGATGCATCTACTAATTAGTTATAGCTCTATTTGAATCATGTTTCAATGTATGAAATTTGTATCAATTTACATATTTATGTAAACTTCATAATGGTCCTTTTGAAAGATTCTTTATTTATTATTAGAAATATTTGATGATGGTAAAAGTACCTTCAAAATGATAAAAAGTAATATCATATTTATATAATGTAGCTTGTTATATTTTAGAAGCATAAATGATAAGTTATATATTGACATATATATCAAACCAAATAGTAAAATTTGTTTCATTCTTTACATTAATCTAAGCATCATGAATATGCAGCTCTCTTTGCCTTAATTCCTTTCCATACATTCTTCAAAACTAACATTAAAGTAATTTTGAATTATTAAAAAAATATATCACATACCATGATAAATAAATAAGACTATAAATTGATTATAAATCATACTAAATATAAGAAATAACTTTTTTGTAGTTTAATAATATGTATGTTGTGCAGTAAGATAATCCTCGTCATCCAAAAATATCTTGATTTTCTATACCATATGATTGACCCGCATGTGTGAAAATAGAAAGAATATTATTTTCTTTAGATCTATCCCTCTTATATTAATTATTATTTGATTATATTTTGTTATGTGGATTATATAATTCCGGCAAAAGTAGTGTATAAAAAATGTTAAAACTTCTTCAATGAAATAGGCAAAGCATATTGATCCATTTACTTTAGCTTTTTTTGAACATTATTTTTCTTTTTTATTACAATTGGCCTTGAAGAGTATTGTTGCTCTATTTGTCCAAATTATTAAAATTTATCTATGCACAACCCTAATCTAATTATATTTTTACTTTCATCAGCAAAAGATTAATGACAATCATCAAAATATTTCTAGGAAGGAAAATATGAGTAAATATTGTATCATGTCTTCTTCAATAATATAATCTTTGTGACAACTCATGTTATTAGCAGTAGCTTTAGATGTAAATAATCTTTGTAAATGAGTAGTCAACAAAAAATAATATTCATATGAAGAATATTTGGTTTCTATCTATTACATGAAAAATTCCTTTTGTACTGAGTATAGTTATAGAAATTACATGTAATCGCTCCCTCATCAAAAAACTTCTTTATAAAATGATGTTTTGCCTTTAAATTTAATAGTCTGGCCAGCGCAGATAACTTGAGTAGCCATATGGATTACTTGGTCAAACCTCTTCTCTTGGTACTTTGAGCATTTCATAAAATTGAATTGCTGATGATTTTGGAATATCGTCAGCGATATCCTGATTGAAGAAAAGGCTAATAATATTCTTAAGCAATACTTCGCGTGCCTCATTGAGATTGACATATTCCATTGTAATATTTTAATCAGCATTTATATGTATATAATGTTTTGTTATTTTAGATATAACTATATTCCCATGTTTATATAAAACATAATACTCTCTAACAAATCAATTTTTTGCAAGATGATATTGCATTGTGTCCATATCTTAAAAATTTTAATTTTTAAATTTTTGATCATTACATGAACATCTTAATTTTTTGTATCATCCATAAATTTAGACAGTTTTTAAGTAAAGCCAATAAATTCCTCAATCCTCGCTCAAATCATTAGTCATAGACCCATCTTTCAATTTTATATTCATCCATTGATGATCAAGTCGTAGTATATTTTTATTCCTAAAACACATAACACAAACATATTTTTTTAATTATAATTATGTAGATAGAGACTTATTAGATAGTTTTGTAATAAAGTTATAGTAACATATTTAGGATATTACATAAATCTAATAAAAAATGTATAATTATATCATTATCAGATAATTTTGTATTAAAATGAGATAAGGCGGGTTGCTTCAATATATTAGATTTTTATCAAAAACCATTTAGTGGTAATTTTGTGATTTAAAAGAACTAAATATTTCATATTTATCTATATTAGGTGAATTTGAATTAAATAAGTAAAAAGGGAAATTTTGGAATATTGTAATTCATGATTTCAAAATTGAAAATATATACTAACTAATTAGACGGTTTTTTATGTAATATAAATCCTAAAAAAATAATAATGCAATTATCATCCACCCCCTTAGGTCCTTTCCTCATTGAGCCAACCACTTAACCATGTTGCCATTATCATCTTGAATGGAACGCAAAGCATTTTATTGGATTGCACATTTAATGAAGTATAGATCAAGCAACTCTATAAATTTTTAAATGAGGTTCTGATTTTTTTAGTCATTCATTTGTTGTTTCGTTTAAACCTTCGAATTTCATACCTTCACCATTTTTTATATTATTCATTGTTACTACATTACAGCTTTTGGTATTTATTAAAATATTTATAAATTGTTCGTTATTAAAGTTGCACCATTAGTATAAGTTTTTGATTTATAAAAAATTAATTTTCACCAAATCCCAATAACCAAACTAAGTCAACATTAATCAGCATTATAAAAACTACATGTATATAACAAAATACACAAATTTCATTTTGTAACAAATTTTATAAAAATGTAA
>JAREIK010009656.1:30000-32146 GCA_029783825.1 Sapria himalayana
TTTATGCAACTATTTTGCAAAACATTAATAGTACAAATATTCTTCAAAAAAGGCAAAGTTAAGAATTACATAATTCTCATTTTTTTAATTATATATTAAAAATTTTTAAAATGTTATTTGTTACAAAACTTGACGTTGTGGAAAATGATATTACTAGTAAAAATTATTTATCATTGATTATCAATGCTATAATACATGACTTGTATGAATATTAGAGAAACAATAAAAGAATGAAATGAAGAGTCTCAATAGAACCTGGCAAAAGCACATGTTTTACTTGGACATCATCTCCACGAGGATCTTAAAAATGAACTGTAGTATATAATTTGTTTTGTTATATGTTTCATTAACTCTCTATTTTGTTTATTTGTTTTATTTATAGGTGCAAGTACAAATATGTTGAGATATTTGATATGTGACATTGAGGTAATAATGGAGGTCCCGCTGCTTAGTCAGCGGGCTCGAGGAATTTTTAGAGCATAACTTGGTATGCTCAAAATATTTGACTCATTTGTGTTTTATGGTTCACTCTAAATGCTTATATATATATGTGTGTGTGTGTGTGTGTGTGTGTGTGTATATATTTATATTGTATGTGTAATCTTTAGTGTGCAGTCTATTCTTCTTCTATTCTCATGATTATATATCGAAATATTATAGATTAATAAAATATACAAGTGTTACATGCTTTTCTAGGAGGCGTAGCTAGTTATATTGAACATCTTGTGAAAAAAGTTAGAATCAGTGTTGTTTGTTGTACAATCTATTGATTTTATGTTCATCATAATCAATACGTGTTAGAAAATTCAACAGAGCATTTAATATAAAACAACTTTTATTTATACGGAATGAATGAATAAAAGATTTGATGACAAAAAAAGATGATAATATTTAAAAATGCTTGATGTAACTGAATGCACTTGATGATGCAAATTTTTAAAGCAACCATTGGGAAACACCACTCTTATTTAAAATAAACTCTATATTGTAGCTATGCAGAGATAACCCATAAATGAGCACATGCTAACATAATATTCACGTGTTTCTTACTATTCTGAGCTCTAATAGCAATAATATAGAAACTATACATTTACTAAATATTTAGAGTTAATTTTCTAGCACCTAAAAAATAATGTGCTACTAAGAAAAATATTAAGTACAATCCATCTGCATTTTAACCATTCATGGAAATATTTCATCCCACAATCATGGACATGAGCCTCGTCATTCATAGTCATTTTTAAAATTTCCAACAATAGTATTTCTATCTTTCCAACATCTTGAAAAGGAATACCAATTTTACAACTAAAAGATGAAAATTGGTGAGACAATAATAAAATACAGAAATTTCACATTTAAAAAAAAAAACTATATAAGACTCTTGAGGAGACTTGCTACAAATGCATAATAAAAAGGCAATGATCACCTTTTTATTATATAGCCAAACATGTGGTATATATGTATAATGAAGATTATTAAAGGATAAATAAAAAAGAATAGATACTAATTTTTTTGATAGTAATGTATTGTACATATTTACTTTGATTCACATTTTTTATGAAGTCCGCGTCATAATTTAAATTTTTAGTTGAAGCTGAAAATATAAATATTAAATAATTTTATGAATTTTATTTTAAATTATTATGAATATTATTTTCTTATTTATTATTTATCTTTATCTAATTTTATATATTATTGAATTTCAAGATTAATGATAGTAATATATGTCATGCTAACTACTCGACCATGTGTAGAATTTTTATAGAAAGATAAATTTTTAAAATTTAATATTAACAATAACAAGTGTTACCGTATTTGGTACATCATATTTCTTTGAAGGCTCCAAAAGATCAAATATTATACTACGAAATGAAACTATATAATATATTAATGATGTATTATATTCTAGTAATCGGCGATAAATTTATTTAGAATTAAAGATATCCCGAAAATTATATCATATTTAAAATAGGTTTGAAGGTAAGAAAAATATTTATTGAGTCATATGATATGACGTAAAGAAGTTCAATGACCCAAAAAAATTCACTTTGTCATAATATGTTATGACATCTTGGATTTATAATGATGTGACGAAGGATAAATATACACACACACACCACATAAACACACACACCACACACACACA
>JAREIK010009657.1:0-48914 GCA_029783825.1 Sapria himalayana
TAGACTATTATAGGTATGTAAAAACCCATAATCAGCAGCAACAGCGAAAGAGACGACATCAATGGCTATGGCGTAGCGAAAGAGGCAGTGGTGGCAACATCTGCAGCATATGCAGCATCGGCAGCAGTGGCTGATGAAAAATCAGTGGCAGCTACGGCCGCTGTGGCAGAAGCGGCACCAGCGGCAAAAAAGGCAGCAATGGCGCAGTGGCAACACCCGTAGTGGCTACTTCGACGGTACCAGTGGAGGAGGTATGAGCATCACTGGCAGCACTGGCTACCATGGTAGCAGCAGTGACAGCATCAGCTGCCGCGGCAGCGGCAGCGAAAGCACCGGCAGTGGTAGCAACAGCAGTAGAGGGAGTAGCGCCAGTGGGAGCGGCATCGACAGCGGCAGTGGTAGTAGTAGAGGTAGCAGCAGCGACACCAGTGGTAGGAGCGGCAGCGGTAGTAGTGGTAGCGGCGCAGTGGTAGCAGGAGTAACAGTGGTAGCGGGAGCAGTAGCGGTAGCGAGAGCAGTAGCAACGGCAACATATGTGGTATATACGTATGTATATAGTCAGTATATACATACCTATAATACTATAGTATTTTATGTACATATATACTGAGTATATATGTACTCAGTATATATGTACGCATAATTCTGTAGTTTATATGTACATTTACTGAAGTAATAACTATACGAGTGAAATGCTAATATAAATATATTTATTTACTCCAGCAATATATATTTATCAAAACATAGTTATTTTTTATTTATTTTGTTTTGATTTGATAGTTTAAAATTCTTACAAATATGGTACCGCATTATTTTCCATACAAAGCTTGTATAAGTGAACACATATTTCAACAAACATGAAGCACCGTGACTCGGATACATTTTTGCAGTGGAAAGTTGGTGGTCGGAGGAGCAGTGGGAGAGAAAGCAACATCAATGCATTGATAGATTATACTTTATGCACATTCGGTAGATACATTGATAAATAAGATGTAATATGATTTTTAATATTTTTTTGTTTTTGTTATTTAATATATTGTATTAGAATAAGTTATTGAATGAAATTTTTTATAATTTAAAATATTCATTTATTGTTTCTATTTTTAGTAAATTTATTTTTAAAAGATTAAATTATTTAATTAAAATTTTTTTAACTGTATTACATTCAACTGTACTTTTTTTTTTCATGTCTATAATAACTATTTTTATATATCTGTGAATATGCTTGTGTTTCTCCAAAATTTTTGGGTAGAGTTTTACCCTATTATAGGTATGTAAAAGCATATTATCATCAGAGGTAGCTGTGGTAGCGACGGCAGTAATGGTAGTGATGGCAAAGGAGGTAGTGGCGCAAGAAGCGGCTGCAGCGGTAGTGGTAGTAGGAGGGCTAGCAGCATCGTCATCATGGATGGCACCAGCTGCAGTGGCAGCCGTGGCAACGAAGGCAACGACTACAGCGGAGGCAGTTGAGGCAGCTGAGGCATGGAAGGTAGTGACGGCAGCCACGGCAGCAACAACAGCAGTGGCACCTATTGCATCAGAGGTAGCGAAGGATGCTGAGGCTGTGGCAATATTTGCGATAGCAGCGGCTGCAGTGGTAGCAACGGCAGCAACGGCAGTGGTGGCAGCAGAGGCAGCCACTATAGGGGCGGCAGCGACAGCGTGAGCATCATGAACGGCAACAAATGTGGTATATACATACGTATATAGTTAGTATATACGTACATTTAATACTGTTGTATTTTATGTAAGTATATATTGAGTATATTTTCACTCAGATTATATGTACACTTAATACTACTGTTATATGTACATATATATATAATATATTTACAAGTGAATTACTAGTATATATTTACATATATACTACAAGATTTTATATGTATCAAAACATTATTTTTTTTCTGACTGAGTGGTTTAATTTTTATAGATATGATGCTGCATTATTCCTCATACAAAGCTTCTATAAGTGATGAAATTTTTAGTTTATCTTGTTATTTTAGCAACGAATTTTTCTTTTTTAGCAAGGGAATTTTCCGTCGCTAAATTTTTAGCTAGGGAAATTCCGTAGCTAAAATTTAGCAAGAAACACTTTATAAAGGGACACGATCCGTAGCTATATGGGGTTTTTCCCTAGCTATATGGGATTTTTGATGTAGCGAAATATATTATATCTTATTAATCAATGTATCTACTGATTGTGCATAAAGTATAATTTATCAATGCATTGACGTTACTTTCTCTCCCTCTGCTGTGAAAATGCTGTCCGAGTCACATTACTTAATATTTGTTGAAATATGTCTTCACTTATACATGCTTCATACGGAAAACAATGCGGTACCATATCTGTACAAAATTTAAACCACCAAATAAAATTAAAATAAATAAAAAAAATAATGTTTTGGTAAATATATATTGTTGCAATAAATATGTACATATATACTAGCATTTCACTCATACATATATTACTGTAGTATATACATATAAACTATAGTATATGTACATATAAACTATAGTATTATGCATACATATATATTGAATACATATATATGAGTATATATGTACATATAATATTGTAGTATTATATGTACGTATATACTAACTATATACATAAGTATATACCACATTTGTTGCCATTACAGTTGCTCCTGCTGTTGCTGTCGCTCTTGCCACAGCTACCACTGGTGCTCTTTTTCAGATGCTGCCGCAGCTGTTGTCTCTGCCACTGGTGCTAGCGTTGCCACTACCGCTACCACTGTCACTGCCAATGTCACTGCCACTGCCGCAGCTGCCAGATTTGCCACTACCACCATCGTGGCTACCACCGCGGCCGTGGCTATCGTGGCTGCAACTGCTACCATCGCTGCCTCAGCTACAGCTACTACTGTCACTACCGGTGCCACCACTGATCCCGCTGCTACCACCGCTGCCACTTCTGCTACAACCGCTGCCGTCACTGCCACTGCTACCACTACTAAAAATTGGCTTTTACATACCTATAATAAACTAAAACTCTACCCAAAAAATTCAGAGACACAAAAACATATTCACAGATATATAAAAACAATTTTATAGACATGAAGAAATAAATTAAGTTGATTGTCATACAGCTTCAACAAAAATCCAAAAGATATCCAAAGATTATGTTTAGAGATAAATAGAGTGCAAAATAAAATATTTTTAGAATAATGAAGATAAGATAAACTTGCCCTTTTTTGATAAAGTTGAAATCGGTAAAAATGGGACCAATGCCTAGAAGGACCATGGTAATGTCTGAATGCTTTGAATCAAAATTTTTTATTTTGTCTCACATAATGCTGTAAAGATTTATAATTTGGTTAATTGGAAAAGCAAAGAATAAAACTAGAATAAAAAAAATTGAAACATGCAAAAAAATATCATAATTATTTGCTACACATACAAAAAAAATAACAGTTCAGATATAATTTTCATACGCAATCATCCTCATAATTTGTAAGGAATGTTAGCCTCTCCTGCGAGGATTCGCAACTAGATCTCTAAATGCTATCTGTTGCGCCAATGCCTCTAACTGTGACTCAATATATGACATCTGCTCTTGCATTACATTTTTAATTTCTTTCATCTCATAATTCATTTTTTTAATTTCTTGCATTTCTTCCATCAAATTAGTTATCTTCTCATTTTTCTTTTTCATTTCTGTCTTCATAACTACTATATATTCATTTGTTTCCAGTGCTTGTTGTTTGACCACCTCATCCACCTTTGCCGAGACAAGTGAATTTAGAAGCATGACTGCTACAACAAAATGCGACTTTCTTAGAGCTGATTCGGTACACTCGCTGCTTCTTTTGACCTCTTATTATCTCCAAATAAATAGGATCATATTCAATTGGTTGAAGATCCATAGAACCCTCAAACTTTTTGATGAGCACCTGTCACACGTTCCTCTATTAGGTATTGAGATAAAATAGAGAAAAAACTATTATAGATATACAAAAAATAAAATAAATATTTTGGATCCAACAATTTTCATAATGTACTGTTGTTATATAAAATCTAATTAATATAACAATTTCTTACAGCAATCATCTGAGACTTGTTGTCAACATACTGACCATCCACTTTCTTCACATGCATCTTACTAAAAATCTCATAAAAATTTATATCTCGACCTAATTCATCAACCTAAATTTTTGTTTTTATTAAGTCTTAAAAAAACAAATGATAAAAAAATGTAACAAAATTAATAAAACCATGCATAGATTTTAATTATAGGGCTTTTAGGACAACCACAAAATATAGAAATGTTTAGAATTTTAAATTTGTACCAAATATCTAGCATGCTCAATGCTCGACTTTGAACCTCCAGTGTGTTGACATATTTCTGTACCTAGTCCAGCTACATCATTTCATTAATTTTTATGGCAATATCTTATTTTTTTCTTCACATCTGGCTCATCCCAATAATTAAGCAACTCGGGCTAGTCTTCCTCAAATATAAAATCATGCCTTTCTTTCATTTTCTTTAATTTATGGATAAAATCAGAATACCATTTAGCAGATTTGATCTCCCATAATGACTTTATCTTTCCAACAAATTTGGGTGCCAATGTGCACTGATTCTATAAAAATAAAAATGACAAAAGAATTTATATTAACTACAAGAACATAATTATTTACTGCTTGAATAATAACCAACATAAAAGTTAAGTAATTAGATAAATATTTTTCAATGCTTTGTTTTGTTATTTTTACCTGAAAGTCATTAAAATGACTTTTTTGTCGATTCAGGAACTTTCTTCTAGGTGAAAGCTTTAGAATCAGTCACTTTCTTGAAAGCCATTATAATTATAGTAGAACACTTGTGAGATAGAATAAAACTATACAAATAAAAAAATAACATTGAAAACAAGCAAATCATAACAATATTAAAAAAACCACTAACAATAACAATCAAATTTTTTTTTTCAATTCATTTTTTCATATATCTTTTACCTCTCATCTACAATCTCAATTTCTAACATTACACTGATTGCAAAGGAGGGCACAATATTTGATGATGTCATTGATATTATAAATGAGGGGAACAATCAGTGTAAAATGCGGTGCATAAGAAAGAGATGAATCAAAAGTATGTGCAGAAAGCACGATGAGTGGTGGGCTTACATCTAATAAAGGTGATAGTAGAGGTCTCAAAGATGGTGATGGTGATAGAAATGGAGATGGTGATTCTGATGTTTAAGTTTGGATATGGTGGCTATGAGATGGTACTAATTATGCAACATGATGTAACATAATAGATGAATTTGGTTCATTTCTGTGTCGACGTCCAACTCCACCACAGCCACATTCTTAAGGCACCATCTACTATACAAAATAAAACATAGAACAAAAAATAGGGATATGATGAACAAGCATTTATTTCAGATAGAAATTGATCATCTTCAATTTCTATCGTGGCACCATTTTAGTCACATAAATTTCTTGGATCTTTATCTACGTTCAAAGGCTCAATATTATTTATGTCATATTCCTATAATGCTGGTGCAATTTCTAAGTCTACACTTCTTTTTTACAATGTTGGTACTTCAAATTTTGATCGAGCTTTGATATTGCAAATCACCCACCAATCTCTCTTATCACAAGATACAATAATATACCTCAGTGGCTTGAACTTTTATAATAAATGGCTCATATCGATTATATCTGTGTTTATGGTTAACATTCACTAGCTTATAATCAGAATGAATCTTCGTAGCCACATTTCATGTAGGATTAAATGACTCGCACTTAAATAATACAAACTTGTTATTTTTGAGTCCATGATACTCCAACTAAATAACTTCTTTGAGTTGACCATAATAATTAATCTCATCTGCATAATAACCTGAGCCTTTAATGCATACACCACTATTCATTATTATTTTAGAAGAACTATGCCCGATTGTATGAAATTTATATCCATTAACAAAATACTCAGGATAGGTTGTCACATATCTAAATGGGCATTTATTTAGATTTTGAATGAAAATATTGAATCTCCATTTGAAGGATCAATTACCTGTGATATAACTTAAAAAATGATATTAACAAATAAAAGATAATAATAAATTAAATAATTCAAAAATATAAAACTTAATTATTCTCACATAATTTTTTAACCAATTCGCAAATTTAGTTTTTAGCATATAATCGACATCATTGCTAGAAATTGCTGGATGCTTATATTTTAACTGCTCAACATAAATACTCAACAATATAAAAAGACAGAAAAAAATGTATATCAATTTTTAAAAATTCTATTAAAGATAAAATCAAACAATAATTAAATATGCAACCATTTTGGGTATACATACTCAATATATGGTGCAACCTCCTCACAATTAAGTAAACATAGCTCCGTGTTGCTTTGCACTCTTCATTTGTCATACATCTTTTCATTGATCTTCCAAGTGCTCTTATAGGGTGCTTGAAGATAGATAGTTTGTCCACAGAATCATCTTCTACCATCACATGACCTTCATCATTCTGCGGCACATTTATATTCTTTGTATTGACATGATCCTCAAAATAATAAGAACAAAATGATGATGCTTCTTTTACTAAATATGCATTTCAAATTGAACCTTCAACTTTTGCCTTGTTCCTAACATTCAATTTTAACTTACGAAGATACCTACATCCATAATGTTAGGTTTCAATTAGATTAAATAACAATAATACTTAAAGTACTACATAATAAAACACATCAAATTATATGTATTACCTCTTAAAAGATACATACGCCTGTATTTCTCTAGGCCTGCAATTATTGCTTCATATGCCTAATGGGTCTGCAAATGCTCCATCGAGTCAAAAAAACTCGGAGGGAATATCCGTTCCAGCTTACAAATAATAAGTAGAATTTCATTCTCTAGCCTCACCATGTCATCTATTTTGATTGTGGTTGCAGTTAGTTATTTAAAAAACAAAGGAAATTCTATAAGGACCTTCCAAACACTTTGAACAAGTAATTCACGGAATGCATTTGGTATTAATCTTTACATAAATATATGACAGTCATGACTTTTCATTCCAAATATCTCAAGATTCTTTATATCCATGCATCTACCAATATTTGACTCATATCCATCAGAGAATTTCAAATTTTTAACCCATTCACACAATATCTGTCTTGCCTTCTTATCAAGTGTGTAAAAATCTTTTAAGAATTTTTTTGTTTCCTCATTCAGTTTCAATTCAGAATGCTGACAGTAATCATTCAGCTCTTGTATTGATTTTAAAGTACCTTTTGTTTTTCCATATACATTAAGGATAGTGTTGAAAATAATGTCAAAAACATATTTCCAATATGTATTATATCTAAGTTATGATGAATTAAATTGGACTTCCAATAGGGCAAGTCCTAAAATATACTTCAATTCCTCCAGCCAAATAATTTACCTATTGGTCCATTACTTCTAGTAGTTTCTTTTTCAGTTATCTTCTTTAAACCCAAACTGTGAATCTCTGTCATAATATCATCTTTTGAATAAACTGCCGGTGCAACTATCATCATAGTTTTATTTTTTCGAAATGTAGTTCTATTTCTTCGAAAAGGATGATTCGTAGGTAGAAACTTACGATGGTTATCAAACCATGACTATTTACCACTAAATTTGAGGGTAAATGCATCAAAATTTGTCATGCAATACTTGCATTCAAATCATCTTGCAGTACTCTAGCTAGACAACATTGAATATGCAGGAAAGTCACTTACCATCCATATAAGTGTTGCCCGCATAATGAAATTTTGCTTCTTTGAGATGTCATATGTATTCATGCCAACATCCCATATATGATATTACTCTAAATAAGAGGCTTAAGAAAACATCTAGCATCTCTTTTGGATTTTTTGGCCCTGAAACCAATATTGACAAAAACATATATTGCTCCTTTAGACACGACCACGAAGGCAAGTTATAAGGTGTCACCACCACTGATCATGTTGAATACTATTGTCCAGATTGCCTAAATGACTGAAATCAATCAATGTAGAGAACCAAACTCACATTTCGACTTTTAGCCGCAAAATCTTGATGTATATATTTAAAATGATTACAAGTAGGTGAATCTGTTGGATGACGCATTACCCCTTCTTCAACCACATGCTTAGAATGCCACCTCATATCATTTACTATAGCATTTGATGCATATAGTATTTGTAATCAAGGAATTAATGGAAAATAATACATCTTCTTAAAGACAACCTTCAATTTTTGTCGCATTTCTACAACACAAGGTGCCTTCCTAAATTGAAAATGATCACAAAACATTCAGCTAATTAAATCACTATCACCACCCCGATATAACATGCATCCATTTAAACAACAATCAATTCTTTCCACTGGTAGACCCATTCCTCGTAGTAACTTTTTAGTGTTGTAAAAGTTGTTAGTGGTCAAATTATTATCCGGAACATTTTCTTTCATCAATTCTGTCACATGATCAAATAATTTTTCAGACATATGCTTTTCTAACTTAATGCTCATTAGTCGAGCCACAAATGACAATTGCGAATGTATTTTACAACTAGGCCACATCTCTTTATCTACAGCTTTAAGTATTTCATAAAATTTTTGAGCTTTAGGATTAGGTGGTTCATCCATATAATCCGTATTGAAGTCAGCACCAGCAACTTCTATGATCATTCTATGAAATGCGTTTAATGATTCTTCACCACAAGCAAATGATTCAATGCCTTCTTTTTGGTCAATATTTAGAGCCATTGTACTTTCCCCATGATAAATCCAAACAAAATATTTTGGCATAAAGCCATATTTAGCCAAATGATATCTTATAGTGTTTGCATCACAAAAAGGGATATTCTAAACACTTGCGATGATTATATGGACATTTAATTTTTTCTTCATCCTTCAATCTCAATTGACTACATGCAAAATTGATGAAAGTTTCAAGCCTAGTCAAAAAATCTTGATTAAAAAATCCATTAAAAACCCATCTATACATACACTGATGTTCTGAGCTCATTTTTCCATGTTTTATTTACAAAAAATAATGTCTAATCATTATTTTAAATAAAACATTCAATTACTTTAAAATATACAAATAATTAAATAAAATTACTTACAAATGAATATTTAAAAATTAAATATTGTGAATATCGTGGCAATACGTTTGCAAAATCTACATTAATAGATAAAGCAATTTTTAGCACGATAAAGATTAATAGATATCACAATTACACTAGATAAAGGGTGCAAAATGTGATAATGCACAAGAAAGAAAAGCAAAAAAAAAGACATTTAATGTTTGAAGGAGGAGAGGGAGGGAGGGAGAGAGAGAGATATATATATATATATAAGGTGGGGAAAGAGAAAGGGGTAGAGAAATGGGGAGACATGGGGGGGAGAGAGAGAGAGAGAGGAGAGAGAGAAGGAGGGAGAGAGAGAGAGAGGAGAGAAAGAGAAGGAGGGAGAGAGAGGGGAGAGAAATGGTGAAAGGTAGAGAGAGGGAAATATAGAGATGAAGATAGAGAGATAGAGAGAGAGAGAGAGAGAGAGAGGGAGGGAGGGAGAGTGAGAGACATGGAGAGAGAGAGAAAGAGAAAACAACCAAGAAAGGAGAGCGAAAAAGAAAATAACAACATAGAGAGTGTGTGACACAAAGAAAAAAAGGAATAGAAAGACTGGAAGAATTAGAGAGGGAGAGAGAGACACAGAGAGTGTAGTGTTAGAATGAAAAATTATATAGAAGAAAATGTAATTTCTTCTGTATAAACCTATCAAATATTACATTTTTTGTCATACATAAGTTCATATTTGAGCGTGAGGCCTAAGGACTGAGATTAGGTAAGAGTACGACCCTTATTTGTATTATACCATATATGAGCATGATCAACGGAAACTCTCATGCTACATGCATACATATTGTTGATATTATATCTTTTGCCATTTAATTTCAAATTAGTTCTCCAAATTAATATTATCTCATATGTAATTATATGTTAGGATACATATAGTAAATGTAGTTATAAATAGTTACATATAGTTAAACATATAATTATATATAGATATATGCATACAAGTAGTTATAAGTAAATATAAATAAATGTATACAAAGTTATAAACAATAATATAGATTTACACATATGTATACATAATTAAAAATAAAGGTATAGTTATTATATAGAGTGATTTATAGCTATAAAAATATTTATATATAGTTCTACACATATAGTTAAAATTGTGTTGCATGTTTTTATAAATATTGTTACATGTAGTTATACATATAGTTACATGTATAGTTAAACTTATATTTATACATGTATGTATATATATTTTATCATATAATTTCATATATTTTTACATATAGTTATGTATAGGTATAGATATATTAAAATATATTTTTATACTAATATATAAAAATGTATATTAAATAAATGTTAATTAAATATTAAAATATAGTTATGTATAAAGTTTTTATAGTTATACATATAGTATGATAGAATTATTTATAGTTATATGTTAGTATACATATAATATATATAGTTATAAAAAATTTTATATCGTTATATATATATATATATATATTCATACTACTAATTAAATTTAGTTATACATAAATATATACAATGTTATAAACAAATATATATATATTTACATATATGTATACATATATGTATAAATAGTTAAAAATATAGTTATATTTATTTATATAAAGTTATATTTATTTTTTACCAATATTTTTATATAGTTATACACATATAATTAAATATGATGTTGTATGTTATTATGCATGTAATTATAAATATAGTTACATGTGATTATACATATAGTTACACGTATAGTTAAACTTATATTTATACATGTATATATTTGTTCATATAATTTCATATATTTATACATATAGATATGTATAGGTATGGATATACTAAAATATATTTTTTATACTAATATATAAAAAATATGTTAAATATATGTTATTAATTATATATTTAAATATAGGTTATACATTAATAATATAAAATTTTGTATAGTTATATGTTATTTTACATATAATATATATAGTTATAAAAAACTATATATTGTTAAACATTTAGTTATATATATATATTCATATGAGTAGTTATATGTAGTTATACATAAATATATACAAAGTTATAAACAAGTATATAGATTTACATATATGTGTGTATATATATATGTATACATATATGTATAAATAGTTAAAAATATAGTTATATTTAATTATATAAAGTTTTATTTAGTTTTAAAAATATTTATATATAGTTATACACATATATTTAAACAAAATGTTGTATGTTGTTATACATGAAATTATAAATATAGTTACACGTGGTTATACATTTAGTTACACATATAGTTAAACTTATATTTATACATGTAGGTATATATATTTATTTATATAATTTTATATATCTATACCTATAGTTATGTATAGGTATAGATTTAGTAAAATACAATTTTGAATACTAATATATAGAATTGTATATTAAATGTATGTTGTAAATTATATATTTAAATATAGTAATGTATAAAGTTTTTATAGTAATACATATAATAAGATACAATTATTTATAGTTATATGTTATTATACATATAGTATATATAACTATACATATTTTAATATAGTTAAACATATAGTTATATATAGATATATTCATACAAATAATTATACATAAATATTTAAAGTTATAAATAAATAATTAGATTTACATATATGTATACATACTTACAAATATAGTTATATTTAATTATATAGTCTGGAATATAGTTATACAATTATTTATATATAGTCATACAAATTCAACAAATATCTAAAATATGGTCATCAATTATGTTTATAGAGAGTGAGAGAAGAAATACTATATTTCTACAATTTTCCACATGAGCATGAAGTTACTTTGAATGTCCATTTACTACAACTTCTATAGCAAAGAGATGTTCTGCTAAAGAATCATAAATTTCTTCCATATATCTGCATGTCCATATATATATATATATATATATATATTCAGGAAAAAAATGAAGATTAATACATGAAAATAAAAAAAAAGATGATATAAAAAAAATAATACTCAAGAATAATAATAGATAACTAAAACTCTTGCCTTTACTTAATGAATAAAAATGATTGATGAAACTTTTCATATCGAGTATTCCCATAAAAAATAAGCCAACTAAATAAAAAAATAAAAACTCACAATAATATAATATTAAGAATAAAAATTATAAAATGACATTATCATTTATAAAATAATATAAAAGTTCACATATAAATACAAAAAGAAACTATAAATACTATTAATCTATATGAATCATCTCATCCTAGTATCTCAAGATAAAAAAAATATAAAAATACAATATAATTCTAAATAGTTTTGAAATTTTTATTTTTATTTACAACTTATTAATATTCTTTATAATTTATTTTGCTGTATTTTTTACTATTATTTTTATTATATTGATATGATGTTTTTGAAATTATAATAATTTATATTTATTTTTTTAAGATATGAAATAATATTTAATAATATAAGTTCCGGACTAAAAAATAATTAGTAAATATGTTTATATCATATTAAACTATAAAAGAATACTCACATAAAAGAGTACTAACATATATTCGCTAGTACTATAAATTAATGTTTCATTAATGATACATACATTTTTATAGTACTTCTCATATTTTCTTATATACTTTATTACTATTTATTACAAGATACATCTGCCATAAATTTTGTGAAACATGAAACTTAGATTCAAGCTTGTAGGTTACAAATAATAGTTATGGTACTCAACTAATAACTACAACGTTCAACTAGCAATTACTACTCATATTTATTAGATTTTTAAATTATTTAAAATAAATATATTGCAGCAAGGAAAAATTACCATGTGTTAAAAGATGATGTTATTAACATGACGAGATAAAGGGTGTCCTAACAAATGTTGTCGTAAATAGAATACTCTTGGATGGCATGAAATTCATCAACATTACAGAGATACATAAATTCTTCATAATCCACAGTTGTTAATGGTATAAATTATAGTAATATATATTTGGTAGAAGTTGAATTGTAAAGTAATAATAAACTACATTGTTATCGCTAAAATCATAAATTGAAGTTGATAAAATATTTTTTGGTTGAAAAAAATATATTGTATTGCATGACATTGTAGGGATTATAAACATTAAAAATTTCTAAATATTTTTAATAGTTTTATATCCTCTATATAAATCAAAAATGTTATAGATTTAAAATATTATACTTTTTTTATCTGCCTACCCTTCTTCAAAACTCAACTCAAAATTATTATTTGGCTCGTATAAAAGCTATGAGGCTTCATGATTAGAATAGATAAAATTCACGTCCCAACATTTGAACAACATGATAAATGATAGCACCATGGAAAACGTATCTAACATCTACGAGGATCGACTCATATTTTCAGTGTTAGAGTATTTATCATCTTTTTCTGATCAGTCTACCATGTTGTTGGTTCGGATTATTAGTACCATGCTATATGTTTTTAAAAACATTATTCTTGATAGTAATTATGTACAAAAAAGTTTGGTTCATATATTTTATACTATCTTAGCTTAAGTGTCCATGACACATTGCTATATGTTGATCTTATTATATCAGTATGAAATCATTATTTAAATATTAATAAACTTTATTTAACAAGTCCACTCATCACTAACACAAGAGAGATCACAAGGAATCACACACAACGCGACATCTATTGAAGCAATATTGAAATTATTAGAAATATACGTATTTTATTTCAAGAAACATAAATATGAAGTTATTATGTTTGAGATAAATTTAATTTACAAAATGTTAGATACATGGTAAATATAAATCTTTACACACACACACACACCATGATAATCTTTGTTAAAGATGAGTGCAACCATACTAATATAAATGAATCATGTAGGAAAGTGACAATAAAGTCAATGAAAAAATTAATAAGAATATTTATTTTTATATCATATGTTTACTTACAAGCTTATAACATGCTTACTTGCATGAATATCATGTGTTAGTATGTATGATTGCCATGTCTTGGCTTATATGAGTGATAAGCATTGATTATGTGCTTACTATGTGTTCTCATGCATTAATGCTAAGTGCTTGAAAGTGTGCTTGTTATAGGATGATGTGTATACCTACCAAGGATTGACTTGACAAGTGAAAGCTGTGTTGGCTTACTAATTGTTGCATCAAAAATTTTAAAACTTGGAATCTTGCCTATAAATAAAAGTGATTTGGGATTCCTAGCACACAACAACACATATCATGAGAATATTTTAAAAGTGAATTGATAAACTCTTGATCAATTATTTTCAATTACATGTGTGAATATTATTGAGTTTTCTAGAAGATGGTAGAATAGTTCAATCTGGTTCAATCGAGTATAATTAGTTTAATTTAATTCGACATGCTAAACTTTTATTTTATTTATTTTATTTATTTTATTTATTTTATTTATTTGATTTATTTGATTTATTTTATTTATTTTATTTATTTTATTTATTTATTTTATTTTATTTATTTATTTTATTTATTATTATTAATTATTATTTATTTATTATTTTATTATTCTATTTATTTTATTTATTTTATTTATTTTATTTATTTTATTTATTTTATTTATTTTATTTTATTATATTTTATTTTTGAATTCAATCATTACTCATTCTTAAATATTCTATGTAGATATCAAGTCGGATACCTAAGTATGTATACTAGTTATGTATAAAATACACATGCATATTGATTTATACTATTTTTGTAGATATCAAGTCGACATACCTAAGTATGTATACTAGTTATGTATAAAATACACATGCATATTGATTTATACTATTTTTGTAGATATCAAGTCGACATACCTAAGTATGTATACTAGTTATGTATAAAATACACATGCATATTAAAGTATACTATTTTTGTAGATATCAAGTCGGCTAACCAAAGTATATATACTTTTTATATATTGTTTTTGTATAGGGTCACCATCAAAATCCACACAATGACAATGTATTATATCACAAATACATGAAGCATGTATATGAATAAGTTTATATACGAAATC
Organism: Sapria himalayana; assembly: GCA_029783825.1. Lineage (NCBI taxonomy): Eukaryota > Viridiplantae > Streptophyta > Magnoliopsida > Malpighiales > Rafflesiaceae > Sapria > Sapria himalayana. The sequence goes on from JAREIK010009657.1 coordinate 15,114, forward strand.
CAAGCATACCATGATGATTAAAGAAGAAATTTGGAAACAAATAAAAAACAGAATAAAAATGCTTCTCTTTGATTAAGCAATCCAAGATAATCTATGAAGAATAACTGTATAAACGTACCTCAAATAAATAACAAATTAAATCTTAAACCTCAAATTAATTTTTATTGAATCGGCATCAAGAGATAGATGGCGGAATGGAGAGAAATTCGGTTCTGTTAGAGATGCGTCGAAGTCGAGAGAGAAAATATATATTTTAGTTTTTAATTATTAAAACATTAAATAAATAATATATATATATATAATACACAAATACTCATTAATTTTATTTACTATCAAAATTTGTTCAACAAAATTAATGTGTGTGTACCAAGGTACAAATGAAAAATAAATACCTTAAAATTTATTATTATAATATTAATTAAATAATAAATATATAAAAATAAAAAAAATATGTTTTGCCTTAAAAAAATATGTTTTGCCTTAAAAAATATCAAATAGGTACAAAATTAATAAACTCTATATAATAATTTTGAAAAAAGTTATAAAATACTATTAATATTAAAAAATATATAAAAATTTATATTTTATGGTAATAAATTTTTAAGAATTCATATTAATTTTTGCAAAGATAATATGAAATAATTTTAAATGCATAAAATTTCATATTATTTGATATCATTTATAATTTTTAAAATTCAATAAATTACTTAAAGTGAGAAGATAATTAAAATAAGTTATATTTATTATTTTAATAAAAACTTAATGTTAAAAGCTAATAGTAAAAATATTACTCAATTGTTAAATTTGTATAAATTTTTGTAAGAGCAAACATCTATGTATTTATTTATAAATATTAATTTATTTTCTTTTAACTTTATTAAAAAAATTATAATTTTATTATATTTCAAGATTTTCTAATTTTGTATTATTTATTTATTTAAAAGGTTTCTATAATAATACAATTTTTTTATTTATAATAATATTAATTTTTACTAGTTTATCCATCAATTCAGATAATTTTGATAATATTTTTTATTTTATTATACAATGAATAACTTTATATTTATATTAGTAGAAATTTTAATATATGTTAATTTAATTTTTAAAATATAGCAAAAAATTATTATACTTATTGAAGTTATTATTTAATGTTACTTTAATAGAAAATTTTAAGTTTTTAACTTAAAATTTTAGAAAATTTTTTTGTAAAATATTATAAAAAATTAATACATCATAAAAATAGTTAATTTAGTCATTATTAATATATATAATTGTTTTTTGTATTTTGATAATTTTAAAATTATTTATTTATAATATAAATTTTTTATGATTTTACGAGGAGGGGGTGTGTTTCAAGGATTGCTCATCTATAGACCAATAACATACATTAAAAAAACAAAATTAAATAAAATTTTAAAATAAATGATAAATAAAAAAATTATATAATTAAATTTATGCCTCGGAAAATACTATCGCTAAATCCGTAGCAAAATTATGGATTTTATAACCTAGGGAAAATTCATCGCTATATTATGGATTTTATTAGCTCAAGAAAATCCGCCGCTAAATCCGTTGCTAAATTACAAATTTTATTAACTAGGGAAATTCTATCGCTAAATCCATCACAAAATTAAGGATTTTATTTTCTAGTGAAATTCCGTCGCTAAATCTATCACTAATTTTTGGATTTTATTAGCTAGGGATATTCGCTCATTAAATCCGTAGCAAAAATATAGATTTTATTAGCAAGGAAAAATCTGTCGCTAAATACATCGCTAAATCAATGGTTTTATTAGCAAGGGAAAATACACTGCTAAATCTATCGTTAAATCAAGGATTTATTAGTAAGGGAAAACATGTCGCTAAATCCATCGCTTAATCAATGATTTTATTAGCAATTAAAAATCCGTCGCTAAATTCATCGCTAAATCAAGGATTTTATTAGCAAGAAAAAATCTATTGCTAAATCAAATATTTTATTAGTAAGGGAAAATTTATAGCTAAATCTATCGCTAAATCAAAGATTTTATTAGTAAGGAAAAATCTGTCACTAATTTTAGGCTTTTATTAGCTAGGGAAAATCCGTCGCTAAACCTATCGTTAAATCAAGTATTTTATTAGCTAGGAAAATTTCGTCACTAAATCCGTCGCTAATTTCAGGCTTTTATTAGCGAGTGATATTTCGTCACAAAATTCATCGCTAAAATCCCCGCTACTCTTGAGCAGAAGTTACGAAATTTCTATCACTAATTTCGTCGCTAAACTCCCAGCTTTTCTTGAGCGGAATTTACGAAATTTTTCCGTAGATAATCCATCACTAAATCCTCCGCTTTTGTTTAGCAGAAGTTTTGAAAAGTTTTCCCTCGCTAACCATCGCTAATACGTTGCTATTTTTTTTTCAAAAAAGAAATCATCTATCCATTGTTATTCCCTAGCTAATTCATTGCAATTTAGCTAGGGATTGATCCCTAGCTAAAATTCCATAGCTAAATCGATATTTTCTTGTAATGGACCATAATTAATGACCAAATATTTTTGGTCGGAAATTAGACAATAAAGTGGTATCGAATATATCAACAACCATTTTATGACCTATCACTATAATTGGTCTGTACCATAATTTTTCAAATTTTTTATAACTTTCTACTTATCAACCAAATATATAGGTCGGCATTTACTAACCAAGTCATTACTAATTTAGAGATCCTAAGAGGATCATCGAAGAAAAATACTCCGGACCAAATTCTCGATCAATTACCTACCATATATCTCCGACCAAATATATTTGGTCAAGAATATGATCTATAAATTAGGATGGAATTTGCGTAAAATATTCCCGAAAGATTACCAACCATTTAAGGACCAAAAATTCATAAGCATTAAAAAATATTCTATATAGTGGTTATCCAATATATTTATAAGGTTGTAATTATTGACCAAATTACCGACCGAAATATTCGGTCGGTAATTACAGACCATTTCACGACCCCATTATCAACCATAACTCTCGACCAAATATTTTTGGTCGAAAATTGGTCAGTAAATTAGGATAGAAATAGCTAATAAAAATTTCCGATTAATTACCGACCATTTAACGACCAAAAATATATTGGACTTCCGGATAATTATAGATTTTTTTCTCACCGACCTTTTACTGATCATAATTTTGTTCGATAATTCGTTATTTTAATTTTTTGATTTGAAAATCATTTGCTAAGTCATTTGGCCCAAATTCCTTGCAAATCCATTGATTTTATGATTCAAACCCGACTATAAGCACGAAAATGCAAAAAAAATTTGATATTTCTCCGGAATCCATGTAAGTTTTTCTTTGTTCTTCTCCTTCAAATTGCTTATACACATCTCCATCTCTTTGAATTTTATATAGATTTTTGGAATTTCATTTTTTAGTATATTCAGGTATTAGGTATTATTTTCTCCTCCTAATTTTTTAATTTTTGCTTCGATTACATTTAACCTAACATTAATTTGACTCGACACAATTAATTAAAATAAATTTTTCATTTTTAAAATTTGTTCATCTAAGGTTTATATTTTTAGGTTTTTAGTGATTTTGATTTCAATTGCATTATGTATGCATCCGAATAATCTTAATGTTAATTGTTTATATTTATATAATCATATGATATTATAAATAAATATCTATACGTTTATTATGTTTATTGATTTATGTTAAATCACAATTTTAATTTAAGTTAATCTTAAATGTATATAATAGTAAATATAAACTTTTATACATTTATATAATTGAATGATATTATGTATAAATGTCTATAGTTTAATTTATATAAACATATTACATTATAAATACACATTTATATGTTTATATAAACATATAATTTTATATATAAATATTTATACATATGTAATAATGTATATAAATATCTATACAAAATTTATATTAAACTATCCATTTATTTATTTTCTTATATAACAATTATGTAATTTTAAATGATTATATAATTTTGTAAATATTTATATTAAATATTATTTTTTATATAAATATAGAATATTTATAATGGTTATATAAATGTGATATATATACTATATATTATTTATAAAAGTGTTACGTATACATATAATAATATTTAAGTAATATTTATAAAAATATTTTATGCACAAATATTATATAGATACACGTGTTTAATTATATAATCATATTCAATTTTATATAACAGTATTTATAACTATATTTATAATAAAGTTAACTGCTATTTTAATTATATTTATAACTTTATAAACTAAACTATAATTATAAAATAAAGTATAACTATATGTATAATTCTATATAACTATATTTCTAAAAAAATATACTATATGTATACTAATATATAACTATATATAATTATATTTTACTAAATGTATACCTTTATAAATGTTAAATATAATTATATCTTTACCTACATATATATTTATAACTATATGTGTATAACTATATATAAATATTTGTAAAGATATATAACACTCCATATTAATTATAACTATATTTGTAACTATATATACATATATGTATTCATATAATTAAATTAAAATATTTGTTTATAACATTGTATATATTTTTGTATAACTATTATCACTACTTGTATAAATATATCTATATATAACTATTTGTTTAATTATATATAACTATTTATAACAATATATATTATATGTAAAATATTTTATAACTATAAATAATTGTATCATACTATGTGTATAACTTTAAAAGTATTATGCATAATAATATTTAAATATTAAATTTACTTCTTATATTTAATATATATTTGTATGCAGTAGTATATAAAAAAGTATTTTACTATATCTATACCTATACTTAACTATATGTATAAATATATAAAATTAAATTAACAAATATATAAACCTACATGTATAAATATACTTTTAACTCTATGCGTAACTATACGTATAATCAAATGTAACAATATTTATAATTAAATGCATAAGAACCCACATTATGTTAAACTATACGTGTATAACTATATATAATATTTGTATAACTAAATAAATGTCTATATAATTATATATAACTATATTTGTAACTGTATATACATTTATGTATTAATATAATTAAAGTAAACTAATTTTTTATATTATTTTTTATATTTATGTATAACCACTGATAACTACTTGTATTAATATATCTATACATAACTATATGTTTATTATATATAACTATTTTAACTATATATATTATATCTAAAATAATTGTATCTTACTATGTGTATAACTTTAAATTTGTATGCATAATAATATTTAAATATTAAATTTACATCTTATATTTAATATATATTTGTATATAGTAGTATATAAAAAAGTATTCTACTATATCTATACATATACATAACTATATGTATAAATATATAAAATTAAATTAACAAATATATAAACCTACATGTATATTTAACTATATGTGTATAACTATATATAAATATATGTTTAACTATATGTGTAACTATATGTATAACCACATGTAACTATATTTATTATTACATGTATAATAACATATATCATTATTTTAAAATATATGTGTATATTTATATATACATATTTGTATATATAAATAAATGTCTATATAATTATATATAACTATAATTAAAGATAATTACTTTTGTTAAATAAAATAATTTTTTTAACTAGTTATGGAAGATGATCGTGAATGGATGTATAAGGGTCGAATAGTGAATGAAATGTTCTTTAATGAATGGTGGGATAAAGTTGATTAATTTGTTGAGTTTGCTCTGTGACATCCTTAGTGTGTGAATGGTGGTACAGATATAAGGTGTCCTTGCACTTTAATTAAATGTCAGAATAAAAAGTTTTTGAATATTGACACTGTGAAGATGCATTTGTATAGAAATAGTTTTTGGTGGATTACTATGTTTGGATATACCATGGTGAAAACAAGTCCACCAGAAGTGTTCGAGTTCAGTACGGGTGTTAGTAAGTGAAACTGATCAGATAGTCTTGGATAATATTAATCACACTACATACCATAAAATGGTTTTTGATGCTGCAGGTCCTAAATTCAACCCGAATGAGGAACCCAATGTCGAGTCAAAGAAATTTATGACATGATTCGAGTTGGAGACAAACCTATATATGAGATAAATTCTAAGCTTACTCAACTTTCTGTAGTCGTGAGGATGATAGAAACAAAGCACAGACATAGATGTGCACAAACATGTTTTGATGATATGTCTAAATTCATTCAAATGTTTTTGCCAAAAGATAATCTAATGCCATTGGATTTCTACAGCACGAATAAGTTAGTTAGAGGCTTGGGATTATACGTACAGGTCATTCATTGCAGTGTGAACAACTGTATGATATACTGGGGTGATGACAGTGACCATAACAGTTGTAAAATATGTGGGCATGCTCGATACAAGCAAAAGGTTAGGCATTATAAAAATAGATTATATGTATGTAAGTTTAAGGTGTCGTATAAGAAGATGCACTATTTTCCATTACCACCTAGCTAGGATGTAATGATTATATGCATCAACCACAATATCTAATGAAATTAGATGGCATTCAGAGCATCATATGGAGGACGGTAAGATATGTCACTCTTCTGATGCCCCTGCTGGGAAACATTTTGATGAGTGTTTTCCTGATTTTTCATTTAAAGTTCGAAATGTTAGGCTGGGTTTATTCGCTGATGGTTTTCAGCCGTTTGGTCAATCTGGACTGCAATATTAATTGTGGCCTGTGGTGGTGACCCCATTTATTTTGCCTCCAGACTTTTGTATGAATGAAGAATTTAGAGTTTTGACTGTGTTAGTGTCAGGGCCTATGAATCCAAAGGGGAGATAGATGTTTACTTGCAGCCATGGATAGCAGAGTTGAAAATTCTTTGGGGTGATGGGGTTCAACCTTATGATATTTCCAAACGACAAAATTTTCAGATCCGCGGTGCCCTCATGTTGACCATAAATGAATTTCCAACATATTCTATGATGTATGGGTGGAGTACAATTGGCATATAGGCATGTTCGTATTGTATGGAAGATTCTGATGCTTTTAGATTAATTAGGAATGGAAAATAGCCGTGGTTCGACAACCATTGGAAGTTTTTTCCCTTTTATCATCCATATCGACATAACACCAAAGACTTCATAAAGAATATAAAGGTTACTAAATAATTACTGGGGGTTAGATCTGAAGATGATATTCTGTAGGAGTTGAATAACATAGGATTGAAGAAGGTGATAGATGTTGATGCTGAGGTTGTGAATGCTGCTATATCTAAGAATTGTGTGTAGAATAAGAGAACTATTTTCTGAGATTTGCTCAACTGGCACGAACACTTGGTCAGGCACAATCTTGATGTTATGCATATCGAGAAGAGTGTGTTTGACAATATTTTCAATATAGTGTTTAACATTCTAGAGAAAAATAAGGATACTTACAAGTTAAGAGATGAGTTGAATAAATAGTATCATCATCCTCAATTTACAAAAATTCTTGTCACCAATAAATACCCTAATGTGCCATTTGTTCTGAATAAATCACAGTAGAAGGTTGTGTTTGAGTTTGTAAAAAAACTTAGATTTCTAGATGGGTATGCTTGTAATCTGGGGAGATGTATGGATACGAACAAACTTAAGATGTTTTAGCATGAAGAGGCATGATTTTCAAGTATTTATGCAAAGGTTTTTACCAATTGCTCTTCGAGAATTCCTGCCTAATAGAATATGAGAGCCAATAACAGAGATTTCTTTATTCTTCAAGCAACTGACTTCTTCTTCATTGACTGATGAGGAGCTAGGATTGCTGGTCCTATCCATTATCATTGGATGTGTCTTCCAGAAAGGTAATATTAATTCACTAAACCAATTCTTTTCTTATATATATATATTTATATATGCACAAAAATGACTTGTAAATTTTAATAATCTTTTTGTAGATACTTGAAGAAAATAAAGCTTATAATAATGAATAAGACTCAGGTTGAGGGTTCTATATCAATAGGTTATATTATGGATGAGGCTGCAAAATTCACATCATTATATTTTAAAGAAGGAGATCCTACTCTTCCACACAAGGAAAAGCAGAAAGAGAATTATCTTTCTGATAATGTGGATAATGATATGTTTAAAATTTTTAAATCTCCGGGCAAACCAATTAGTCCTGAAGGGAAAAGGTATCTAGCAGACTATGAATATACTACAACTCATTTATATGTCCTAATGAATTGTCCAGAGGTTCAACCATTCATTGAGTAAGTATTTCCTAATAGTCAAATGACTTCTATTACGCATTATAATTTACTATTTCCTATCAATGTATCAATAATTTTAAATTTCGTTTTTTAGTAATTTTATTATAGATAAACGTAAAGAGTTTCTATAAATGAATGAAGAAGCGATCAATGCCATGACAGAGAAAGAATTTTCATCATTTTTTGAAAAATATGTATCTTTACTTATAATAAAAATCACAAAATAATTATATTGTTATAATAAAAATATTTAATTATAATATAAAAAATCCACTTAACCCCGATTATAGGTTCATAAGCATGAAAATAAAATTTCCAATCATTATCTTCGAAGTATAGCATGAGGTTCCTTAGGAGAGGTTAAAACATATAATGGGTAATGTGTGAATAGTTTTAAATTTCACACTAAATAGTTTGGTAGCTACCAGGAAGCAGAAAATATGGGGGTATGCATTAAAGGATCCATATACAATGAAACCGAATATGACTATTATGGGACTCTGGTCGAAGTGATCAAGTTAGAATTAGAAGCCCTATTGGTTAAAAAAACTATGTTATTTAAATGTGAATGGTTCGATTTAACACCACATGTTGGTATTGTTGTCCATCCTCAATATAAACTCATCGATGTGCATGATAAAAAATGATTCAACAAGTATGAACCTTTTGTCTCAGCAGTACAAGCATCACAGGTTTATTATTGTGAATATCCAGGTTGGACCAGTCCTAGAAAGGATTTGAAATCTGTGTGCAAGATAAAAGCAAGGACTCAAATTGTCATCCCCACATCACCAAGTACTGATTTTATAGAACCAACTTTTAAAAAATGATAACAATGATGTTATCATTTTGAGATGTAGATGTTGATGAAAATTTAATTAATTATGAGAATGAAATGAGTGATGAAGAATAGTTTGAAAATGATGTTACTATATTTGAAGAAGAAGACGAACCAGATCTGGATGATTCTGATGAGAAAGGGCAACCAGTGAGTTTTATGTTATTTTAATTGTTAATTATTTTTGTTTATTTTCATTGCCTTATATGTTTTTTACTGGTATGTCATGTGGATGAGGTAGAGGCAGCACGTTGCAAGGTCGTATGACTTATGGTATTGGCAGCATGGCCTCAGGTATGCCTGAAATAGGTAGAAGGTCATGGGTGGATGGGACACTATAGCAGACAGAGAGGGTTGTGAATGTACTGCAACAGCAGCATCAGTTGACTAATCCACATATTGGTCGTGAGATTTTGTTGAATGATCAAAAGACGTGGGACGAAGAGGAGGGAGATGATATAGATGTTGGAGAGTCTTTCTCAGAGCACCCTACAGACGAGACTCTCCCTATTGCTCATTTTGATCTGATAATTGATAATCCATAAGATATAAAACTTAACAAATTATTTATCAATTTATTAATTTATTTCTTACTTGATAATAAATTTTTTGTTGTATGACGAAGTTAGAACCTTCTAGTTCCATTTCTAGGGTTCTGAGAACAATTTTTAGGAAGTCCTTTAAACCTAATGGACAAAATTGGAAGTCACTCACACATAGAGACCATTTGATGATTTGGAGAGAATTTAAGGTAAATATTACAACTAAAAAAATTTTATATCTTTTATTTATTTTTTTTGGTCACTGATAAAAATTTATTTATTTATAATTGTAGAATGTTTACAAGTTGACATAGCTAAAGGAGTCGGTCAAAAGTGTGTTCTGCAAACATGATACTAGTCGATATAAAGACACCATGTACGAGATCAAAGATAAATGGCTGAAGAAGAAAGAAAAAGATTCGAGTGTCCCAGATCATGTTTTTGAGGAGTGGCGGAGAAGATGGAAAGATCCGGATTTTAGGAAAAGGTGTGATAAACAAATTGGCAATCGACATTCATAGTGGGCTGGAAAGGGTATTGGCATGTCTGCACACACTTGTGGATCTTGCTCTATGAGTGAACACGAATAAGCATTAGTATTATTTCTAATTTATACTTTTTAATTTTATTACTTTGTGAATTATATTTAATTATGCCTAAATTTCATTTCTTATAAGAATTCTTTTTTCAATATAATTTTCGTATGTATTGTGTGTAATTATAGACACGCAAGGAGGGTAAAAAGAACATTGTTCCTTGCTTATCCAGATACATGCACTCGAATGCTAATGATGATCAGACTTTTGTTGATCTGAGATCTCGTGTAGCAAATGTAAGTTTAAATAAAAAAAATTAGTTTTTCTTTTTTTTTTGTTTGAATATAAATTGACTTACTTTTCGTACATTTTTATTAGGCGAGATATGAGGAATTGTTAGCTGCTGCGACTCAAGCATATTCCTAGTCTACTTCACGTTCATGCGATGGTGTAATAGGTAGTTCTCATTCATCAGCTCAACCAATTGATGTGAATTAGATTTGGTATGCGGCTGTTGATGGCAAGGAGAAAATGCCCATCTATGGCTTCGGTTCATCGACATCATCATTCTTTTCGCATAGACGATCAGACTATGAAGCTGAATTTCAAGACCAGTTTCGAATTTGTTCTCGAAGATGGATGAATTTAAGGATGAGATGTGAAATTCGATACAGTTTAAGTTGGCTGATACCGAGCGATACATGATTGACTATGAGGATTATAGGGATGAGTTACATATGCATTTTGACTGGCTTACAAAGAAATTTTAGGTGGGAGGACTGCAGTTCATCCCTGATGATATACCTCGGGTTGTTCAGCATAATGCTCCAGCTATTGCATCTACTCCATAACCTACAGCAGCACCTGCAACAACCACATCATGACTAGCAGCAGCAGACAACTCTGCCCTAGTACCCGAAAAATCACCGTGTGGACTATAAACATCACAACATAACGATTATGAAACTAGGATGGATGATTGAGTGTATTACATACATTTTTTTTCAATTCCGCAAACTTTGATTTTGGATTTAAATTTTTTATTTTATCTTGATGTTTTTAATATATAAATGCTGTATATATAGTTGTTTGCTCGAGTAAATTAGATTTTTATTTTATTTTTTTATATTTAAATTTTTTTGTAGGAATTGAATCAAAACTGGAAGAATAATGGTTATTTTTTTATGTTTTTTGTTTCAATTTCTACAGTAGCTGCAAAATTTATGCAAAAAAAAAATTGGTCAGTAATTACCAACCAAATTAGAACAAACCGACCAAAATTTTTATTATCGATGGTCAGTAAAAGGTCACCAAATGGTCGGTAATCCTTTTGGAGATCAATTACCGACCAATTATTTTAAAATGTGTTGGTCTATTTTTTATCATAATTTTTTAGGCCCATACCTACCTTTTTGTGACCAATTACCTGACCAAATTATTTTGATGGGAAAATTGTTAGAATTTAGTTGGAAATTATTTATCGGTAAATAGTCTCTAAATTGTATGTAATTACTGACCATTTAGAGGCCATTTATTGATCTAATTCTTTTGGTCAGAAAATGATCGAAATATAGTCGATAATTATTTGTCGGTGATTGTTCTGTAAATTATCATTAATCACTGACAATTTGGAGACCAAGTACCAACCTTATTTATTCAGCCAGTGAATTATCGGAATATAGTCTGTAAATCTTGTAGAGAGATGATCAGTAAATGGTCGGTAATTTAGCGACTATTGATTTTTCTTCGGTAAAAAATTTAGTTACGAGCAAAATTGTGACCAATTTTTTTTGGTCGGAAATGGTCACTAATTAGTTTACCGACCAACAAACACCGATTTTCCGACCAAATATTTGATCGGTAATACGGTGTTTTATAGTAGTGTGATAGATAGATACATAGTTATATAAATAGATATATAGATAGAAAGATAGACATATAGATAGATATATGAATATATAGAGATAGAAAGATATACAGATACACAGATAGTTAGATAGATGGATAGATAGATAGGTAGATAGATAGATATATAGATAAAAAGATAGACAAATTGACATATAGATAAAAAGATAGATATATAGATAGACAGATAGAGAGAAAGATAGATAGAGAGAAAGACAGATAGATATATATACATATAGACAAATAGATAGATATATAGATAGACTAATAGATAGATAGATAAATAGATATATAGATAGACAAATAGAGAGATAGAAAAATGGAGATATAGATAGATAGAAAAATAGACATATAGATACATAGATAGATAGATTTACAGATATATAGATATACATATAAATAGATATATCGATAGTTAGAAAGATAGATAATTATAAAGATATAAAGTTAGTTAGTTAGATAGATCGATAGATTTATAGGCAGATAGATAGAAAAATAAATTGATAGATTTACAGATAGATAGATACAATGATAGATAGATAGATAGACATATAGAAAAATAGACAAATGGATTGATAAAGAGATAGATACATAGATAGATAGATAGATAGATAGGCAGATAGTAAAATATGCAAAAAGACATATAGATAAATAGACATATGAATAGATAGATATATATATATATATATATTAACAGATAGGGAGATAGATAGATAGATAAATCTACATTTATATAGATTAACATATAAATAGGTAGATTAATAGATAAACAAATAGATAGATAAATAATCTATAGAGAGATACACAAAGAGTAAAAAAGGCAAATAAAAGATAGGCATATAGATTTATTTATAGATAGATAGATAGTTTGAAAGATAAATATACTAACAGATAGATAAATAGATAGATAAGTAGATAGATAGAGAAATAGATATATAGATAGATAAATAGATAGAAAGATAGATATATATTTATAGACAATTAGATAGACATATAGATAGAGATATAGATAAATAGATAGATAGATAGACAGATAGATTGATAGAAAAATAAATAGACAGATAGATATATCTATAGAGAGATACACAAAGAGTAAAAGAGAATAATAGAAGATAGACATATAGATTTATTGATTGATAGTTAGTTAGTTAGATAGCTAGATAGTTAGATAGGTAGGTAGGTATGTATATATGTAGATAAAATATATATATATATATATATATATAGATAAATAGAAAAATAAAAGATAGTTAGATAGATAGATAGACAGGTAAATAGATAGATAAATAGATAAACAAATATGCAGATAGACAAATATAAAATAGATAGATATATAGATATACATATAAATAGATAGATAAATAGATAAATAAATGCACAGATAGATAGATTAATAGATAGATAATTAGAGATATACACAAAGAGACAAAGAGACTAATAAATGATAGATAGATAGAAAGATGGATAGATATAAAGATTAATTAATAGATAGATAGATATATAGATAGCTAGATTGTTAGATTGTCAGGTGGGTAAGTAGGTATTTAGGTAGATAGATTGATAGATACATAAATATTTACATAGATATAAAGATAGATAATAGATAAATAGAAAGATAGTTAGATAGACAGATATAAATATAGATATAGACAAATAGGCAGATAGATAGATGGATTTACAAAAAATAAGCAAATAGGAAAATAAACAAACAGATAGATAGACAGATACAAAATAGGCAGATAGACACATCAACAAATTTACCGATGGACAAATAGATAGATAGACAAACAAACTGAGACAGACATATAGATAGATAGTTTGATAAATAAATAGATAGATAGATAGATATATAAACAAATTTACTGATTGACAAATAGTCAGATTGAATGATAGATAGATAGATAGATAGATAGACAGATAAACATAAAGATATATAGACATAGAGACATATAGATACATAGATGAATAAATAAATAAATAAATAATAAATAAATTATATATATATATATATATGTGCTTCAAAAAAATATAAATTAGAAATAGAATTTAGAAACATCAAACTCCTTTTATAAAATTTGGAATGTAATTTAAATAAATTAGAAATGGAAAAGACAAATCAAGAATAAAATAGAAATCGAAAAAAATGTCTTCACTAATTCATGATGGTTTTTTCTTAGTTTTTTAAATTCATCGCTAATTTAGACAAGAAGGGGATGTGGATATACTTGCATGGTATTTAGCAATAGATACTTATGTATCAATGTATTATTAGAAATAGAATGCAAATCTATTTCTAAATTTACAAAATTTTAATTTCCTTCACTAAATGAGAAACATCTTTATTCGTCGCTTTATCTTTAAAAGAATTTAGCAACAGAATAAATTTTCATCATTATAATAGAAATAAAAATAATTTCTATTGCACAATTATGATAATTAATTTATCGAAGAATACTTCATACATACTTAGGGTTTCGAGGAATTTTCATTGTTATTCTTATTTTATTCATATTGTGTGTGGATTGTATATTTTCTATATATTGATCTACATGTATTTCATCAATAATTGACATATGAAATTATCAATTTTATTTTATATCATATGTAATGTATCCAAGAATAACTTTATTTCTACTTTTGATGGTACGTTTAATTTTTTTTAGATTTTTAATATTCATATTAGTTTCTTTCTTATTGTTTGTTGGTCGATTATAATTCATATTGATAAACTATATATTTTACATATTTTTTCTCATACTTGGATATGTTAAATTTTTGTATTACCTAATTGAGCATATACTTTTTGTGCATTTTGTTATTAAACTATATTTATGATCATTATAGTTAATTTGTATTTGTCTCCTTACTAGGATTACATGAAATTTTATAATTTTTAAAATAATAACTGATACTAATGGCATAACCTTAACAATAAATAATTTATAATTATTATAAAAAATCTTAAAAGTTATTCGTAATTATAATAATCATTATAAAAAAATTATGAGTGTATGTAATCGAAAGGGTGAAATGTAACTAAAAAAAATTATTTGCTCATTTAAAAATTCATATAGTTGCTTGATCTACATTTCACTAAATATTCAATATTAAAACTTATGTCTTTTGATAAATATCTAAGACATTGAAACAACCCGACTTTTCTCATTATAATTCAAAATCATCTAATAATAATTTTACAACTTATTTGTTAGATTTATATAATGTTCTAAAATTGTTACCACATCTTTATTACAAATATATCTCTATCTATATTATTATAATTTATAAATGTTTATGCTTTGTGTTACAGGAATGAAAGATATTATATGACCTAATCATCAATGGATGAATGTAAGACTAAAAGTTAGTTTTTGACTAATGAGTTAGTAGAGGGGGTTGAAAAGTTTATTGGCATTTTTGAAAAATAGCCTGAATTTTAGATAAAACAAAAATAAGATGCCCATGTAATATCCATAAATATCAAAATCAGAGTTTCTAAGATGTGGAAACATTGCAATATCATCTTACAAAAATATATTTGTTAGAGACTATTATATTTGGTATAAACATGAGGGAATTTGTTTTTCCACAAATAACTAAGCATTATTTACAAAAGGCAAAAATTAAAGATTCCTCACAAGAAGATATTTTATTTTAAATTAGCTCCTTGTTTGCAAAAATTATTTGTATATGAAGCTACTACTAATGATATTAGTTGGCAGAAAGAGGATATTATTGAAGTTGACATAAAGTAGCAATTCTCAAATTGTCTTTCTTGGAAATATTTGATGATTGTCATCCATCTTTTGTAGATGAAAGTTGAAATATTAGATTAGGGCTATATATAGATGGATTTCAGTCATTTGGATAAACAAGGAAACAATACTCCTCATTGTCTATTATTATTTACACCTTATAATTTATAACCATGTATGTGCATGAAAGATGAGTACATGTTTATGCGTGTTATCAAGTCTAGTCCAAGAAATCCAAAAGGTAAATTAGATATTTTATTGCAGTCCCTTATAGTAGAGCTCAAAAATTTGTGGAAGGATAGTGTCAAAACATATAATATATCTAGAAAGCAAAACATCAAAATGCAACCATCACTTATGTTGATTATAAGTGACTTTCCTGCATATTGAATATTTTCAGAATTGATTACTGTAGAGAAATTAGCTTGTCCTTATTGCATGGAGGTCTCAGATGCATTTTATCTGAGCAAAGGAGGAAAGACTTTTTTTTTGATAACCACCAAACATTTTTACATGTGGAACATCTATTTCGGATGAATATTGATGCATTTAGGAAAGGCAATAATGTTGATAAAAGTGTACCACCATTGATGATATATTAAAAGTAATTGAAAGTTATGGGTTCAAAATATTATGGATGTTAATGTAGATTACTTTAATGCACAAATTTCTAAGAATTACCACTTTGTTCGGAAGAAAAAAATTATTTTTTGAGATATACCTTATTGGAAAACCAAACATATTAGACACAACTTAGGTATTATGCACATTGAGAAGAACTTTTTTAATAAAATTTTTAATACTAGAATGAATGTGGAAGGAAAAAATAAATGATAATAGCAAATCAAGTGAGGATTTGAAAGAGTTATGTTTCTATCTAAAGTTGCATATCTACAAATTGACAAATAAATCTTTTAAGGCTTGTTATAGTCTTGAAAATGATGCAAAGGAAGCTTTGTGCAAATGGTTATTAGATCTGAGATTTCCTGATACATATGCAGCTAACATAAGAAGATATGTTGATATGAAGAAGGATAAGTTATTAGAAATGAAAATTCATAACTGTTATGTGTTTATGTAGAGGTTGATACCCATAATATTTCATGAATTACTTCCACAAACAATTTGGGAAGCATTTCCTAAAAATAAATATTTTTTTTAAAATCTCACTTGTAATGTCATAAGAAATAAAGAAATTTAGCAATTACAAATGACATCCCCATTATTTTATGTAGACCTGAGCATATTTTTCCTTCTAGCTTCATTAACTCAATGGAATATCTCCCAGTCTACCTGCCTTATGAATCCTTGAATGTAGGCCATATGTAATAAAGGCTGATGTATCCATAAAAGAGGTTATATATTTTTCTTTTGTTGATCTAAAAATTCTAATGTAGCTGATAATATTTTTTTTCTAATTTATATATATTTTAGATATCTTAGAAAATTAATAAATAATGTTTGAAATAAAGCCAAAGTCAAAGTATGAATATGCAATACCTACTTGGTTGAAAAGGCTTAGGTATTTTGTGTGCACTACTTTCAGCCAAAATTGTATCATCAACAAAACAAATGATCACCAAATCATGTATATGATATGGGATGGATTATAAGAAAATGAGATACTTTCCATTTTTATACATGCAGGTCAATCATATGGTAGAGTAACATCAAGATATTTTTTGGATGATCTAGAGTATCATGCAGTGCAACATACAATTTGGTGAAATGCTAAGAAATTATACCTTATATTGAGTAAGATTTATAAAAATTTTATATTCTCATTTATTTATCATTGTATACATTATAACATTTTAATATTTCAAAATACCTTCAATATTGTTTTTTTAAAATTAATGCGTTGGAATAAAGGCAAAGCAAACTTTATATTGATGATGCTAACAATGCTGCATCTACTATTGAGTTTCAAGGTAGACTAATTAAAATTCTACACATAGAGTATCCATCTTTACCAATTAAAATGAAAATTTTGTTTAAATATGAATGGTTTAATCATATTCCAAATATTGATACTATAATTCATCATTAATATAACTTTCTTGAAGTTCACCATAAAAAATATTATTATAAGTACAAGTCATTTATTCTTATGGTAAAGCCGAACAACTATGTTACACTATTTATCCAACCACAAGAAGAAATCCTTGTTGCTGGTGGGAAATAGTTAAAATAAAACCTAGATCAACTATTGAAGTTGTTGAAAAGATATTATTATCACTCTATCGCGTCTATCAGTATTTTAATAGAATAATGTTGTATATATATTTTGTTTTGATAAACTATTTTGTATAACTAAATTATTTTTTGTTTCAATATTTTGTTAAGTACACGAAATAAAATATTGAAAGGTTGGGAATGTAGCAATAACATAATAACGAGGGTCCCACTGACCAGGGCTGAAGAAATTTTTGGAGTAGAACCCGGTCCATCCAAGTGATCTGACCTGCTCCGTTATTGATATAATTTTTTTTATTAATGTTTTTATGCGGTTGTAATTTATGCTTATAGAACTGTTTATCCTCTTTTTTTCCTATGTGCATGATTTTTCTTCACGGCTGCTACTTCTTACAAATCTGTAAGATGTTTTGGTTATAATCTATATATGCATTAGTGTTTTTCTGGTGGAAATAGCTAGTCGTGCTAAATGACTAGTGAACCATATTAATTTTCGTGTTTCTACTTTGGTTTTTTTTTGTTTCTCGTGGTTTGCTAGATTGTGGTTGTGGATATATATCATTTGTTATTTTTCTATTTTCTTCTTCTTTTGAATCTGTTTAATCATAAATGTGGAAGCAGAATTACCTAACAAATAATGTGGAACTTCATTTAATTGTTCATGTGGTAAATGATATGCTTTAAATATTACTTGGTGAAGGTTGAAATTATTTGGATATTAATGATGACCATGTGGAAGAAGATAATGAGGAAGAAATAATTGTAGACTCAGGTGATAATGAATATTTAGATAGAGATGGATTTGTTATAAATTTTTAATGATGACTAGAAATTTATTTACTTCCATGTTATTTTGTAATTCTTATTTTGTACTCATTATAATGTGGATGTTAAATTAACATATTTTAATTGTCTTTTAAAATTTTAATGTCTTTATTATTATGTTATATTATTATGACATTTTCATAACATGTTTTTATTGTCTCTGTATATTTTTATATTTATGCAACTTGATTTAGCTTTCAATGCTAATCATTCAAGTTGTCGAAGATCTCAACATGTGATGAAGGTTAGAAGAAGTCAACTAATAGTCTGTGGAGAAAGATAACTACATTTATTCAGTAACAACAATACTACAAATGACTTTCTACAAGGAGGGGTGCAAGTGCTTTAGAAAAGGAAGCAAAGCATTAATGCTGGGCCTTTAGAAGCTAAGCCTCATTCCACTCCCTCCAATAAATCTACTTAGCCTTAAGAAGAGGGGCCATGGCCTTAGTTAGAGTAATGCTTCGTAACTTCTCGGATCAACTATTTTAGCCCCTTGCCATGAGAGTAGTTGTATAGTAGGAAGGTCAACCTGAATCTCACTAGCACTAGTGGGGCAGTCAGAATAGAGGTTAACATGAATTAGCTTTCCCTGCATTCGAAGCTTTAATCTTACTTTCTTCTTTCCTCGATCAAGAGCTTACAAAGTTGCTTCACTTTGCCCATGTATGAGCTGTTTCCTGCCTTGGAACTCTTCTTAGATGCTGATTCTATAGTAGGAGATGAAGTCTTAGGTGCTTCCTTTGCCTTTTCATCTACCTAGTGGGAACAACATACACCTATTTGCTGCCGAAGCAGTAGCATCAATTATAGTTTTAAAAAGTTTTTCTTCATCTAGCACATAGCCTTCCTCATCACTAATGGTTGACTCTCCTTCTTCTACCTAATGGGATGAAAGCCTTCCTATCTCAAGTGAGGCAAAGCAAAGCTCAACTGAGCACCACATCCTAAACTCATAAACCTATTGGTGTTGCACACTCTCTTTTTATATATCTTCACTCTTGACTCAGACTTCTAACCTGGATTAGTGGACTGGGAATGGCTACCCAAACTATGGAATACATCAGTCTTTTTGCTCCTATGCTGATTTGGCATTTGGCGAGTAATTTAACATATTCGGATACCCTATATTATTCCATCTATCCCTGACTCAGCTGATTTTGAATGGATTGCCTTTCAACCCTTTCAAAGGAATCTTCCTTTTTGGTTGACTATCCATTGGTTGATGATGACACTTCTACATAAACCATGTATTCTTTAGTGGCATCTACTTTAAAGGTTAGCTTGGGGCTTCTCACTGTGATAGCATTAGGTAGCCGAAAAAGATATCATTAGTGAAATCCAGACTTACTTTTAGCCTCTATTTTGTGCTTGATCCTCAATTTATTCTATGTGAATAGTAAAAACTCCCTGCATTCCTCCTTCTTACTCTCAAAGTCTATGAAAAGAGTGGACATACACTTGCTGAAGCATCAATTCATTT
This sequence comes from Sapria himalayana, assembly GCA_029783825.1. Taxonomy (NCBI): domain Eukaryota; kingdom Viridiplantae; phylum Streptophyta; class Magnoliopsida; order Malpighiales; family Rafflesiaceae; genus Sapria; species Sapria himalayana. Next base: position 35,439 of record JAREIK010009657.1, read on the forward strand.
ACACTTCATAAATTGACTCACTATTAGCGCATTTGCTTCTTTTCTTAGAGGCTCATAAGAGAAACCCTTTTAGATGGGGTTGCGACATAAGGAACCACTACGTACTCCCTAAAACAAAACTTCACGCCTATAATTTTTTAACATTGCACCTGGCTCCAAGGAGGAGGGACAGAGGAGGAGTATAGCTATTATTATCCTCATTTTGTGACATCATATCACTACAAGTTAATCCCCAGCTCAATATATCTCTTAATAGATTCTTGTGCCAAAATGACCAGATAGGATAGGATAACACCCAACCTTCCAATAACTTTTTTTGAAACAACTATAACACATGGACTACTTCCACTAGGGATTTTATCCTAGCTCCAACTTCAGATTCATGGAAATCATTCCTCAACCATGCTTCCTCGAAAGAGCCAACCAAGGAATATTGGAGTTTTCAGCGCATAACTCTTCTAAGGAAGGATGGCTTATTAAGAAATGGACCTATCTTTGTATTGATGGATGTTTAAGTAGGAGAAGCTAATGGTTGAGATGGTAGAATTATTTCTCTCTCACTTATTTCTTTTTGATTTTTCATCACGATGAAAGAAGGACATCTTTCCCAACAAGTAGACTAGAAAAATTAGCTCATAGTCTAACTAGCTTGAGCTCCAGCCCAAGTCTCCAAATCAAAGCTTCGGAGAGCCTTCTCTCATGTGAAGAGATTCCTTATGTTCTCTCCCTCAAACACGTCTCAATTCCTTGAATCCTAACAACCATTCCTTTTGGGACCCCAGCCATGGAGAGAATAAAGGCATGCTAGTGGATTTCATTAAAAACAAGACCTTGCCAGCCTGACCTAATAGGACGGATCCTTTCCAACCCAAAACCTTCTTGCTGAATTTTTTTTGTAACTTAATTCCAAAGTTCATCTCTTCATCTTCCAAGTATACCCTTCCGAAAGAAATGAGCTATTGAACAACCAAACATATTCCATATGGCCCTCATAATGGGAATGGAGGATGAAGAAAGAATGTCGTACTTGTTTGAAAAGAAGGAAATAATAAGGTAGAGAAGTAAATTTTATAATACTGACCAACATTCTTATACTCTTATTTGCAAGGATTAGTTTGGACCAAGGTAGCTTCTAAACTTGCTAGTTTATCAGCATTATGATTTTGTGACCATGGAACATGCTCGACATTTACTTCGAGGAATTGACTTAGGATAGAAGCATGACTTTATGAAAGAAAAAAAAGGCTCGAGATACCTCTTTTTTTATTACTTATAAATATGGTAAATTAGATGATCTTCTAGCTAGACCTTCGAGCCGTTAATCTCTTTGAAGACTGGATCACTACCACCACTTCACTTATGATTTCTCAATCTCTATGAAAATGAATTATATTTTTTTATTTTTTTTATGAAAATGAGTTTTTTATTAGATTTGCATTTTGTAATTAATTGGGACAGCCGAGTTAGTCACTCTTCTCTTTAATTCACAAACATTAAAGTGTGAAGGATCTTCTCTTGTATAGTTGTAAGTCATACTCATATGTAGGAAAGTTTGGAATCACCTCATCATGGCATACATGAATTTACAATCATAAATATTTCATCTTTATCTTATTTTACATCGAAAGATATTGATAGTGTCATCCCACCTATCTCAGGAGACTCATGCATTAGTACTATAATAGTGGTACCAAAAGGATATTCATAATCTACAATTTGCATGCCATGTAATGAAAAACTCTTCATTCGGCCAATAATTAACAATAAACAGTACATAGCTTTCTTAATTTTACTACATGCATTCATTTTCATTTTTCAATTTTTTTTATTTAAATTAAATATAATTTAATATTCGAATGAAATTATAAGTATATTAAAATATTTGGATTTTAGTATTTTTAAATAATAACAACGTATGATATTGCTACTTATTGAACATTATCATTTTGAATTAAACTAATTTTTTTTACAATGTTTTGGAAAAAAAATATAAATGAAATAAATTTTAACTTATTAGTAGTATAATTTGTACATTTTGTTTATATGTATATGTACAAGCTGATATTAAATTACTTATAGATTTATTCATTATTCTATTTATACAATCATGAAGATAACTAAAGAGAAACTAGTTATGGATGGTATAAAATGGAGCAAACTGCCCCAATGTATGAAAGAATTTTATTGGGAAGAATTTGAGGTACATTTTTCACACACTTTTTGATTTTCAATTTGGTATAATGTGATTTAGTCTTAAAATAAATGCATTACAATGTATTATTACTTTATTTGGTTTTTGTAGAAAATGTAAAAATGGAATAACACTTTGGAGGTCTTAGTGAAGGATTCATGGAAACATGTGGTAAGTGTGAGATACAATGACAAACTTGGAAAATTGAGAAAAAATATGGTAAAGATGTAAAGCCTAAAAGTGTCCCCCTTAGTGTTTGAATAAAATAATGAGAAAATGAGAATAATGAGGAGTTCAAGGCCTCATCACAAATGGCCTCACATAATCATCGATCAGAGAAAGAAGGTAAAGGATCAGGACCTTCAAAATATTTCGAGTTTCAATTGCTGCGTACCAACATTTAGTAGATTTTGTATAATTAATTTTTATTTTTTTTATTATATAAATTTTTTGAATCTAAATGATAATACCTGTATGATAATGAATGTGTACCTTAATAGTAACTAATATTTAGTTTCAGGAGGATGAGTTTGGACCTCCACCAACACTGTTTGAGGTATTCAAGCGAATGCACAAGAAGAAGGATGAATAATTTGTGGACAACTACTCAAATGATATAAATGTGAGTTTCTTATTTTGTACTTATAGTTTCATTTTAAAATTGCAAATAATAAAAAAAATTTTAAAAATTTACAATTTGGAATTACTTATAAATAAAATGCAAAGACATGTATATTTTTTTTACATAACAGATGATTTATTATTTATGGACTCATTAAATATAATGACTAACTTCATTTTCATATTATTTTTTAATAGCAAAAGCATAGTTTCTTTTGCTAGTATAAAATTATTTTAATACATTAATTGATGAGTTGTGTTGTATTATAACAATTGTAGAAAGCTATGGAAAATATAGTTGCAATTGTTTAATAATTGATAGATTCTTCTATTCAGGTGCAAGAGATTATTGTTGAGCATATTGACATTTAGGCTATCAGAATATAGCTGAAAAAATATTTAGTGTATAGTCTTGCTTCACATGCATCTACATTTTATCTAGGTCATGCTTGGAGTTCATCATCATCATCTTCTAATTACAATAATATGTATGATGAGAGATTGAATGAGGAGATGTAGGAAATTGAAGATCCATTACAAAGGAAAAATGAGGAGATACAACAAAAGAATGAAGATGCAAAAAAAGAATAAAAAAATTCAAAAGGAAATTGAAGAAATGAGAAAAAGAGAGGCTGATATATTTAAAAGAGAGGAGGAAAGTATGAAAAAGTGAGGATAAAATACAATAGAAGATTTTGAAGATGGAGAAAATAATGTGTAAGTTAGTATATGCATCATCTATTTTTCATCATTTTGAAGAGGATCCATCTAGATCTCTAGATAACAATACTCATTAGGCTAAAGCTGAAAATATTTAAAATCATGGAATAAGGAAGTTTTTGGAAATATAAATCTGAAAATAAAGCAAGCAAAGAGAATGTAGAAAAATTAGAAATTGAATATGATAATAAAAATGAAGATAAGATTAGACAAGAATTAAATAAGGCTAAAGCTGAATTGAGCTTAAAATTACATATTGAGGAGGTATATTGGAAACAACGAGCAAAAATTAAATGGCTAAAAGAAGGCGATAGAAACACTAAATTCTTTCATAATATGAGTAAAATAAAAACTCAGAAAAATAGAATTAAAGCTATAAAAACACGGAAGGAAAATGGATAGAAGAAGACAAGCAAATTGGAACTCTCTTTGAGGATTTTTTTAAATCACACTTATGTGGGCATGTGTCTCACGAAGGGAACTCCTTAATACAGGAGATCAGGGCTTCTATTACACAAGATCAGAATAAAATGATGGAAAATATACCAGAGGAGGAAGAGGTAAAAAATGCGGTTTTTAATCTTGATAAAGATAGTGCAGCGGGCCCAGACGGCTGGAATAACTATTTTTATCAGTTAAATTGGACTATTATTAAACATGATCTAGTTTTAGCAATCGCCAGCTTTTTCGTCGGTGTAGATATCCCTAAAGCCTGGGCTAACTCATACATAGTTCTTATTCCGAAAAAAGACGCCCCTCAAATATGTGAGGATTTCAGGCCAATAAGCTTGTGTAATGCGATTTATAAGATTTTAGCCAAAATAATTCAGATCAGGTTAAGTAATATTCTGCCATTAATAATCTCACAAGAGCAAACGGGTTTTGTTAAAAACAGACTGATGATTGAAAATATTAGGTTAGCATCAGAAATGTTGAAAAACATTTCAGCTAAAACAAGAGGGCATAATCTAGCAATCAAGCTGGATTTGTCCAAAGCATTTGACAGGGTTGAATGGGATGTACTTTGCTTTGTACTGAGGAAATATGGTTTCTCCGAATTATGTATAGATTTAATTTATAGATGTGTTTCGAATGTTTGGGTTAGAATTATTATAAATGGAAATATAGGTGAAGAATTCAAACCAAAAAGAAGTCTAAGGCAGGGAGACCCCTTATCCCCCTTACTATTTGATATATATCTAGAATTGTTAATTCTTAATTTAAACAAAAGAATGTCGGAAGGGAAAATTTTACTTTTAGACAACCTAAAAACACTCCGAGAATAGGTTTTTTGGCCTATGCTGATGATTTAATAATTTTCACAAATGCAAGTAAAAGTCTATAATATACCTTATAGAATTATTACAACTATTTGAATTAGAAACAGGTCAGGTGGTAAATAAAAAGAAGTGCCAGTTTATACTGGGAAAAAAAGCTTTGGAGAGAGATTTAAACAAACTAAAAATTTAACTGGTTTCACCCAAAATAAGGGAGCTTTAATTTATCTAGGCTGCCCAATATTTGAAGGAAAATTGAGAGAGGAATATTTAGCACCGTTGCAAGAAAAAATGCGAAAGAAAATAGCAGGTTGGAAAGTAGATTTACTAGGATTTGGGGGACGGGTTACATTAATTTCGCACGTGCTTCAAAGCACGCTGGTTCATATCCTATCCGTAATACACCCTCCGAAGAAATTCACAAATAAAATAGAAATGGAGATGGCAAATTTTCTATGGGGTAAAAAAGAAGGGAAGAATAAAACTCATTGGAAAAACTAGGGAGATATTTGTTATCCAAAAGCAGAGGCAGGTTTAGGAATAATCTCTCTACAAGATATGGCCACCGCATGGGACTGCAAAGGATGGTGGAGGTTAAAGGAAAATGACAGTCTTTGGGCAAAATATATGAGGGCAAGATATTTAGAAAAGCGGCCTAAGAAAGTTTCAAACAATTGAAAGCCTTGGAAAAACAAAAGGAAAAAGTAGAATCCCACTCAATATTAAAAAAGAGTGGTTGGAAATGGATCCTAACACCACAAGGTAATTTTACACTTAAATCGGTAAAGGAATTAATTAGGAAAAAAAAGCCTGTTCATTCTATATCTAAATGGGTCTGGAGGGCGGGTATACCACAGAAAATATGCTCGCTAGCATGGAAAGTAACTACAAATGCAATACCTGTGGATACTAATGTTAAATGAAAAGGCATTAAATTGGTGTCTAGATGCGAATGCTGCTTAGAGGAAGAAGAATCTATGGATCATCTATTTTCGAAAGGTAAAATTGCCATGCAGGTCTGGAAGAAATTTGATGAAACAAAGCAAATCATAAAAAGAGAAGATGGTATAATTGAACGAATTAAAACATGGGAAAAAGTAATCTCTACTAATCCTACTAGAATCTAGCTCAATATGCACTTACCATATGTAATAATATGGTGTATATGGAAGGCTCGAAATAGGAGTAGGTTTGAAGGAAAGAAAATGGACACGAATGCAATATCACAAGAAATCAGGCAGGAAATAAGTAACATTTCAAATATTAACCCTGTAATTTTAAATAAAATAGACAAAGAAAAGAAAGCTGAACGGGAATGGTTCCTAAATATAAAAATAAATAAACAATATTGGGCGAAAAGTATCTCTTGGCATAAACCCCCGGAAGGAAAACTCTCCTTAAATACGGATGGAAGCTTTAATAGGGACACAGGTATAGCGGGAGGAGGTGGTTTAATAAGAGATTCTACAGGGACAGTTATGAAAGCTTTTACTACAGTTAGTGTAGCAGCCTCGGCTCTACATTCAGAAATTAGGGCATTAAATTTAGGTTTAACTGTTTGTAAAAAATTAGACTATAAGAATATTCAAATACAGGTAGATTCATTGTTATTAGTCAATTTAGTAACAAAGAAAATATCTCTTTGGAAACATGAAGAGGAATTAGAAATTATTTTGAATCTCATAGAAGAACTGAATGCATCAATATTACATATATATAAAGAGCTAAACACCCCGGCAGACAATCTTTCAAGGCTAGGTTCGCAAAAAGGAGAAGCAGAATATGATGAGGTTACTCTGCCGATAAAAATAAAAGGCCTAGTGGAACTAGACAAGAATGCAATTCCCTATGTAAGAGTTAACAAGAGTAGAAAGTGAGAGGCAGTTAAATATTAATAGATTATATAGGTATAACAGAAGAGGAAAGGTTAACGGTAAAAATGGGGTTCTCTTGGGGAATATGGTATAGATGTATTTGTCATTCTTAGCAGCAGCTCATTCAAAGCTTCATTTAATGGGAGGCAAGATTGGTTGGCACATACAGTCTAATTTCTTTGTTTATTGTATGTTTAAAGCTTTATTTATGCTTATGATGGGGTACAGGTTTGCATGAAGGATCTGTCTCTACAGTAAACTAATCTGAATTGGTATTTTTCTTGTAGTTTGTATTTTTGTACTGCTGTTTTTCTTAGCAGTAGGGTCAGGAAAGTAGATGGATCCGGCAATGCTCAAGTTTTTGTGTTAATCTTCTGAGTCTGTATTAATTTTAGTTATTTAAATGTTATGATGGATGTGTTATAATGTGTGAACATGTCTGAAACACAAGTGGATGTGTTATAAAGTATGTGTTAATTTATCAAAAGTATATAGAAATAGTTAGAGTCTGTCATAGTGTGAAAGTTGTATGTTGTACTGATGTTAAAGCTGTTGCACGGATATGCTGCGCAGATATGCTGCTGTACTGATGTTAAAGCTGCACCTCTATGGCTGGAATGAAGCAGCTGGACTGAGGGAATGAAGGCTGCTAGATGCTGAAACTGTATGGCTGCTATACTGATGTTAAAGCTTCACCTGTATGGCTGGAATGAAGCAGCTGGACTGAGGGAATGAAGGCTGCTGGATGCTGAAACTGTTGCAAAATAGGCTGCCGAAAAAGCTGCTGAAGCTGCTGAGTAAGGCTGCCAAAAAAGCTGCTGGAATATGGCTAGAATAAGGCTGCTGAAAGGTCTCGTGGTGGCAGAATACCACATGACTCTCTCTAATATTAAGCTAAAGTGGAAGCTTTAGTGAGCTTCTCAAAGGCCTGAACACTTGCCTTTGACAGTACTTTCAAGTTAGCACAAGGTGTGAAAACATGGGGGGATCAAGAACGATTCAAAGGCTGAGCTCCCAAAGTCAAGTAAAGAAATTAAAAGAAGGCTTCACCAGAGAAACATAGCATCAAAGTTCTTCAAAAAACAGCTTACTCGAAAGCAAGAATAGAAAAATAAAATAGATTTGGAAAATAATTTTAGGTAGAATAATGAACAATGTATTTCTTTATTTGAAAAAAAAGGATAGGAAAGGGTGTAAGCGGGGAAAGGGTAGACTTAGTTTGTATAAATGGTATTCCTCCGCCAAAAGAGAGGGTTAAATTAATAAACAAAAATGTAAAAAAAAAATACTCATTAGACTAATGACTCATATTTGTTTGTGATGTTGTGTAATTAATTTTTTGTAGTGAATGTTTTTGATATGAAATTAAGGTTTTGTGTCAATATTTTTTTAATTTAGTTATGAATTGTGTATTAAAATTTATGGACATTTATTTTTGTTATCGAATATATTATTCTATAGTGAATGTTATGTGAATGTAATTTGATGTGTAATATGTGGATGTGCTTATTTGGTTGCAGATCATAAAGTTTTGGTATGTAATTGTATATTATATACAACATATATAAACTATACAAACAAAACATGTTCTTGTTGTAGACTATAGAAATGAAAAATTTCATTTCTAAATACATTTCTAAATAGAAATAGATGATGCATTTCTTTGATAATCCATCACTCATTTAAAAATGGTTAATAAGATTTTATATTTTCTATCAGAAATTTAGTGATTGAATCCATGATTAGTTATCCATCGCAAGTTTTATCGATGGTCTTATTATATCTGTTTTAAAAAAACATCATTGCATTATCTATTTCTAAAAATTTAGAGAGGATGATTTTAAAAACATATTCTTTTTGTTTCAAATTAGATCACTATTTGAACATACCGATCGAATTATAAAAAGAATGGGTCATTTTTGATTCTATATTTTATTTTAGTAAGATATATAGATAGATAGATACAAAGATTAATAGATTAATATATAAATATATAGATACATATAGAAAGATAGATAAATAAGTAGAGATAAGTAGATAGACAAAGAGATAAAGATAATATGGACAGATAGACATATCATAGATGGATATATAGAAAGAAAGAAGTTAGATCGATAGATAGATAGATAGATATAAAGATACATAGATAGATAGACAGATAGAAAGATAAACATATAGATAGATAAACATATTAGCAAATAAATAGATAGACAATGGATAAATAGATAGATAAACAAATAAATAGAAATAAAGATTGATAGATAAATAAATAAACAGATAGATAGATAGACAAATAGATATATAGATAGAAAAATAGATAGATTGACAAATAGATAGACAGATAGACAAACAAAGAGATAGATAGAAATATAAATAGATAGATTGATAGATAGATATAAAGATAAATAGATAGAGAGAAAGAGAGATAGATTGTTAGCAAGATAGATAGATAGATAGACCTATAGATAAATAGATAGACTGATAGATAGATAGATAGACAGACAGACAGATAGCTAGATAGTTAGACAGATAAAATGATAGAGAGATAATTACATAAATATCTTGACAAATAGATAGATAGATAGATAGATAGACAAATTGACAAATATACAGATAGATGGATAGACCGATAGACATATAAATAGATAGATAGATAAATAGATAGATATATAGATAGATATATAGATAGATATATATGTATATATATCTATATAGACAAATAGATAAATAGACAGACATACAGACATACAGACAAATAGATATATAGATGGATTGATGGACATAAAGATAGATATATGGATAGATAGAGATATATATAGATAGATAGGTAGATAGTTAAATCGATAAATAGATAGATAGATAGATAAAGAAATGACAAAAAGACAGATGGATAAATAGATAGATAGATGTATAGGAAAATAAATAGAATGATAGGCAAATAGATAGATAAACAAATACATCGATAGATAAAAAATAGATTGATAGAAAGACACACATATAGATAGACAAATAGAAAAACCAACACATAGATAGATATACAGTCAAATAAAGAGATAGATACATACATACATAGATTGAACGATAGTAATAAAGAATGGTCAATAGATAGATAGACAGATAGATAGATAAATAGATTGAGAGATAGACTAATTGATAGATAGGTAGATAAACAGATAGACAGATAGAAAGAATAAAAGTTAGATAGATAGACATATACACATAAAGACATATAGACAGACAGGTTGATTGATTGATTGACAAATACATAGATATCCAGATACATAGATAGTGAAATTAACAAATAGATAGATAGTTATATAGATATAGAGATTGATATATATATAGATAAAAAATAGATAGATAGATATATAGAGAGATAGATAGATGGATAGACAGATAGATTAATATAAAAAAGATAAATGGATAAAAGATAGATAGACAAATAGACAAATAGACATATAGATAAATCGACAGATATATAGATTACACAAATAGATATATTGATAGATAGACCGGCATACAAACAAAAAATATGTAAAAAGATAGATAGATAGATAAATTGATTGATATATTAAACGATTAATATATTCATAGATAGATATAATGGTTGGTAGGTTGGAATCAAGGTTGGTAGATAGATTGATAGAAACAAAATATATAGATTGATTGATATATTTATATATATAGAAAGATTGATAGTTATAAATATAGATAGATATTTTGATAGACATAGCCAGATAGACATATAAATATAGATAGATAAACTGATAGATAGAAAGATAGATAAATAGATAGATAGATATATAGATAGATATACATATAGTAGACAAATAAAAATATAGATAGATATAGAAGTAGATAAATAGACAATTAGAAAGATGGACAAATAGATAGATAGATAGATAGACAAATAAAAAAAAGATAGGTATAGATAGATAAATAAATGCTCAAATAGATAAATAGATTGATAGAAAAAAAGAGACACATTCAAATTGACAAATAGATAGATCGATTGATAGACAAACAAACAAACAAACAAAGAGATAGATAGATTGATATATAGATAGATAGGTTGGTAGATTGATAGATGATAGAAAGAGAGATCGATAAACAAATAGATATATAGACATATAGACAAATGGATAGATATATAGATAGAAAAATAGACTGAAAGAAAGATAGATAAATAGATAGATAGAAAAATATACAAATAAATAGATATAAAAATATATAAATAGATATATAGATAGATACACAAATAAACTGAAAGACAAAAATATAGACATATAAATATACAATAGATATATCAACATATAGATAGATAGATAGATAGATAGATAAATAGACTATTAGAAATATATATAAATAGACAAATAAACATATATATATATATATTATATATAGTTAGATTGATTGATTGAAATATATATATATATATATATATATATATATATATATATATAGAAAAAATGAAAGATAGATAAACAAATAGATAGATTACATATAAATAAATAGACAAATATATAGATAGATATATAGACACATAGATAGACAAGATAGATAGATAGAAATATAAACAAATGCATAGATAGACAGATAGACATATAGACAAATAGATAGATAAATAGAATTACATATAGTTAGACAAATAGACAAATCAATAGATAGACACAGACAATCAAATAATTAGATAGATAGATAGATACATAGATATATAGATTAATACAGAGTTTGTAGATAAATAGATACATAAATAGATAGACATATAGATAGAAAGTTAGATTGACACAGAGACAAATAATCAAATTGATAGATAGATCATTTGACAGAGAGATATATAGACATATAGACTAATAGACTGATTGATAGATAGGCATATATTGAGATTTAAAGATGGACAGATAAATAGATAGATTGAAGGATAGATAAACAAATATAAAAATAGATAGATAGACAGATAGACATAAAGACATATAGACATATAGAATAATAGATAGATAAGCAGATTGATAGATAGACTTATAGATAGATAGACACAGTGATTGATAGACAGATAAATAGTCAAACACATATAGATATATAGATTATTGATTAAAAGATTGACTAGTAGACAAATTGATATATAGATAGGTAGACACATATACAGATCGACAAATTGAAAGATAGATCGGCAGATAGATAGATAGATATATATATATATATATAGACATACATATTAATATGCAAATAGCCAAATTAAAACATAGACAAACTAATAGTAAAACAAAGATATCAGATAAATGGATATAAAGATTAATAGATAGATAGATACAAAGATTGTTAGATAGATTCATACGTAGATAGACATATAGACAAGGTGATATATATATTGATTGATATATTGATAGACAAAACACAAAAATATAGGTAGACAAACAATTAGATAGATAGTAGACATATAGAGAGATAGATAGAATATATATATATATATATATATATATATATATATATATATATATATATATATATATATATATATTTATATTTATATATAGACATATACATAGATAGAAAGATAGATATATAGATAGATAGATAGATAGATCAATATAAAGATTGATAGTTAGATAGATAGGCACATAAAAATTTAGATAGATAGATAGACGGTTATACAAATAGATAGATAAAATGTGATTTTAATAGATATATTGAAAGATAGACAGGTAAACAAATAAAAAATAGAAAAAACAAATAGATAGATACACAAATAATAAATAGACAAAAACATAAATAGTCATATAGATAATTAAAAATAAATATAGTTATACAAATAGATAGATCAATAGATATACTAATAGACAAACAAACAAAATGGTAAATTAATAGATAAATAGATAAACATAAAGAGCGAGAGAGAGAGAGAGAGAGAGAGATAGATATATAGATAGATATTGAAATATACAAATAGTCAGAAAAATATACATATAGATATATTGAAAGTTAGATAAACAAGTAGACAGATAGGCAGATATAAAAATATAAAAAAAACATATAGATAGATATATAAATAGACAAATAAGAGAGGTCATAAAGATAAATAGACAGACATTTAGATAGACAAATAGATAGATCGATAGTTAGATTGACATACAAACAAACAAAAAGATAAATTGATAAATACATAGATAAATGAGTAATAGTAAAATTGCTTGATTGATTGATTCATAGATAGATCGGTTAGTAGGTAGGTTGCTAGGTAGCTAGGTTGGTAGTTAGATAGATAGGTAATAAGAAATAATGTAGATCGATAGATAAGTAGATAGATAGATAGAATTATATAGATATATATATATATTAATATAAAGATTATAGTTAGAAAGATAGACATAATGATAGACAGATAGACAAATAGATAGATAAACTCATATATAGATATATAGACAATAGATCATTAAATAGAGAGATAGACAAATATATATATATTATATATATATAATAGATACATAGAAAGATAAACTATAGATAAATAGAAATATATAGAAATTGACATGTAGATATATAGACATTTAGATAGACAAATATATAAATAGACAGATCAATAGATTGACAAAGAGACAAAAAAAAGATAAATAGATAACATATAACCAAATAGAAAATAGGAAAATAGATAGATAGATAGACAAATAAATAGATAAGCAAATACACAAATAGCAGATATATAGATAGCCAGACATAGATAGACAAATAGTTAGATTAACATGTAGATAGATTTTCAAACAAATAAAATGATAATTGATAGATGCTAGATATATAA